>OMMV01183997.1:0-19932 GCA_900302635.1 Chatrabus melanurus | reverse complement strand
TCGACATAACTAAAGCCTCGCTGTCTGCAGAACTGCGGCAGCCACCTATTTAGAGACATGAGCCTGCTAAAAACCTCGTCATTTCCCCGAGAGGGGAGGGGGCCAGAGACGACTAATCGATGCCGACACATCTTTCTGGCGAGGTCACAAGTCCTCTCTATGTCCAACTTTGTGACCTCTGACTGACGCATCCTAATATCGTTGGCGCCGACGTGGATAGCAATGTTGCTATAGCTAGTGTGGTGTTCCTCCTCAGGCTGTCTAGCCTTTCGTGACGTCAGCACCCTAAGATGAGACGCAATGTCGGATGCTCTGGCTCCCGGTAAACATTTTATAATAGCTGGCGTCTCCAATCTCACCTTGCGGGTTATCGAATCTCCAATAACTAGCAATGTTTGTGGTCTCATTTTAGCATACTTCAAAGTTATAAAAAAATTATGTTATGAACTGGTAACAACTGGTAACAATTATTTCAAATAAACTTTTCTGTTCTGGAACATTACAAACTATAAATTGTCTGGTTTTCGTTCCTTGAACCTGTTCAAAGCTTTGGTTACGTGCAATGTGACATAAGCACACCTGGCTCCATATTCATTTAATTAATGCATACAGTAGGGTGGCAAGTCACATTTTATTTTTCCCATCTATATATTGTTACCATAAGAAGTCCCAGCCTCCATACGTTTGAAGCCTCCTGACTGCATCAACTAAGTCAGACAGCCGGGTCACAGTCAGGTAACCGAGCATAAGCAGGAATGTGACTGAGCAGAATAACACAGATGCCATATTGTGTCAAACTGTAGCAGAGTGGATTGTGCTGGTTGTTGTGCGAGTGAAATATTTTCCATCTCTCGATGGGAACTAAACAAGCCTGAACATTTCTGTGTTCCTCGTTGTACTGCAAAGCAAGAGAAGAGCCCAGGCCTTAAGTTTTGTTTGCTACCATTTAGTGGAAATCTTCAAAGGAAATGGCTGAAAATCGGAGCAAAGTCTGGTCTGCAAAACTGAACTATACTTACATCTGTGGAGGGGATTTTGAAATTGAACTAGAATGATCACTGAAGGGTTTAAAAAAATTTAACTATCAAAATAGTTGCTGATTATAAATTAATTTGCATTACATTTTGTATTTATTTGCTTTATGACACCCAACTTATCCTGATGCCTGTTAGTGTTTTAAAATCCAAAGATTTGTTGAAAAATGAATGCAAATATTAGCAGAATATTCAAAAAGCAGTTAAACTGGCCAACAGGAACAAACAACATAATCTTAGGCTTAAGCAGACACCAAAACTAGAAGGGACAACCAACTACAAGTTTGGAAAACAGACTGCACATAAGTAACAGAATAAGCAATCCAGCAAAGTGAGTCACTAAGGCTGGCATGTATGCTGAGAACCCCAATCAGGCAATAGAGTGCAGTTGTGTGTGGTTGAGTGGATGAAATGAATCTGGAAAATGAGCCCGAAGGATGATGAAAACTGGGACAGATGAGAATAAGGACTCATGTTAACTATCTATTCGATGATGTATTTGTGGCAGTAGTGTGTGTGTGTGTGTGTGTGGAATATTTTGAGTTTGACATTCTCAGCAAAATGCATGTTTTTTGCTTTGAATTTTTACACCCACGGCATGCGGTTGCACATAGAGGGGTATTGGTTTTGGTCCTCTGTGTCCGTGTGTGTGTGTGTACAAGATTACTGCCAGGGTTTTGATGTGACCAAACTTGACGGAATAATAGAGACTCAGCTAAAAACAAAGTTATTTAATTTTGAGGTCACAGGAAAAGCTCAAAATTGGGCAACGTGGTGACCAAGTGGTTAGTCCACTTGCTTTCAAAACAGAAAGTTCCCAGTTCCAGAGCACCTGTGCCCATTCTCCATGTAATGTGGAGTTGTGTCAGGAAGGGCATCCGGCATAAAATGTGCCAAATCAACATGCAGATATCCAATCTCCTGTTTTGACCCCGAGTGAAAAAGGGAGAAGCTGAACTTACTTACTTGGCCATGGTCAAAATTATGGCCCAATGCTTATATACAGGGGATTTTATGCTGGTATCTCATTGAGAGATGACTGTTTGATGACTGAATATTTAGATGACTGCTAGACAAATTTGGCCGAGTTTTTGACGGCCTTGGGGTGACATATTTGCCACTTTTTGACAAACTTGAACAAATTAGATGACCGCTGGGTGTCTTGTTGAAGAATATTTGACGAATATCCGCAAACCGGCCGTATGTCTGTCATCCTCAAGCCATTAATTAGTCGCTAACGACTGGTGACCACATGTCAACTATGATCCGACTTTGTTGCAAATGAAGCATACCAGGCGACTGAAACAGACCGGGGGTCGACTTGGTAGCGGTCTATTGAAGACTCCTTGGTGAGTAAAAAGACAAGTTATAGAATAGTAAGTGACAAGTTAGCGAAAATAAGCAGTCGTTCATTCGCCACCAGGGTTTGGAACATTTTCAAAATCCGCAAGTGAATGAAATCGCGGTGAGCAACTAATTAACAAATGGGGCTACTGAATCCAAGTGGTGAGAGAATAATTTCAGACTACACTGAGACCAAGAGCCGAATTAGACGAATGGTCATTCGTCTCAGTCGCCAATTGGTCGCAAGCCCAGTGAGATACCGGTTTAAGAGTGGCTATTTTAAGGAATTGGTTCAAGATACACCTATGAATCCTCACTATATATCATAAAATGGACTGCACTTGATAATTATGCCTCACATTCACCCATTCACACACACACTGATGTCAGCGTGCTGCCATGCAAGGCACTCATGCACACTGGGAGCAACTTTTCGATTAAGGACCTTGCCCAAGGGCCCTTAGTTATTTTCCAGTATTGAAGAAAGGATCCTCTGGTCTCAAGCACACTGCTTTAACCTCCATCACCTCCCCTATATCATCTTTTTTTATTGGTCACATGACCTTTGACTTTGGGTGACCTTGAAAGATCAAACCCAAAGTTTAACTCAAAACAGTTTGGATTATTTTGTCTTATTTATGATATGCTGATACTCAAACGAGCAACAAAATAATGTTAGAAGCCTACTTTGTAATTGTTGGCATATTCGCGGTACAACAGAGTCTGAAGAACGATGGTCAGATAGGGTTTTTTTTTTTCAAATACATCGATTAATATCAACATAACATCAGGCTTAGCTGGTCAGTATCTTCATGGCTGATGTCATGCATACACATTGTGAATAACATACTCAACACAGAATATAACAAACAATAAAATTGTTCGAAAATTAGACAACATAAATAAGACGGGTATAATATAAAATGTTTTGCTCACCTCTCTCGCAAGCTAGTTTACAATTAGCTGAACCGGCTAACATATGGCTTTGTTTTTCTTCTAAACTTTGTTGAACAATAAGCAACGAAAATGGGCAATGACTCTTCAGCAGAAGTTTAGAGTACAAGTACCACCAGTGGTAATGCAAGAACATGTCAATAACTTCACTATGCTATGTGAAGATTTGGAGAAAAAAAAACACAGTTTGAGTTTATTTAGAGCTCCACTGTAGGTGCTCCATTAATATCCTTTTCAATAAATGTGCAATTTGATGAAAAAGAGACTTTCTTTCATTCAATGCCATTGTGAAAAGTGAGTAGAGAGATCAGAGGCTTTGTTGCTATCTGACGAAGGTTGTAAAAATCAAACTTGACCTTTAACTGAGCTTGAAAAGTGTAACTAACACAGAAGATAACTGAACAAACTCTTCAAGTCTGGAGTGTAAGGTCCTTAAAATTCCACTTTGCACCTCTACTAAGCATCATAGCCCTCCCCTTTTGGATGGTTTGCCATGCTCGACTTGGAGTCCTAGATTACCCTGTCAGTGGGGCAGCATTCCTTTGGCATGGCCCCGGGTGGCTGTGTCAATATTTGCTGCAAGTGGTATTTTCAAGTGGGGTGCCGTATAATGACGGCTTGGCCTGAATGAAGAAAAATCAACAGGAAACAAAACCCCGCCTCTGTACATTTCCTCTCTACAGCCAATTAAGCCTTTTGGCAGCAAAAAACTGAAAGGATGGGGCCTCCTTGAGAATGCACAGGTCGTGCATGCACGAGGAGCAGCACGGAGAGAAAACAAACCAAATTAATTGCTTAGAATTGTGGGGGTAATTGACATTTCTGATTGATATTGATTGCATGAGGGAGAAGAAACTGCCACAATACAGCGATGGAGAATAGGTAATTCAATAAGGTTTTGTGTTAATAATACTCGTTGTGCTGAAATGAACGCAGAGTCTTTGTCGGGCAATTTGAGGTTGTTACTTTCTCGGCGCTGGAGGAGTGCTTCGAACTGTGTGTTTATGTGTGTGCGTGCGTTCTTGTTTGCCGACTGACTGCATCCCAGCAGTAATATTTGCCTTTTTTTTTATGTAATGTTTTTCATAATGCCTAGCCCTTGGGGGAGATGGAAAAAGAGCAAGAGCTGGCAGATTGTATTGATTCAGAACATCTAAAGCTGTGATTTTATAGAGTAGTACTGGAGAGCCCGCGAGGATAGCCAAAGCCAACATGTTTTCATTATTGCTTTTTCTTAGGTTGCTTCAAAGTGACTTACTGGACAAATCGTACCTTTTCACTCCCTGCATCCTCCTCTCGCTGTGTCTTTTTATAGCACCGCGTCTTTCTGCTTTCTTTGCCATAACATTATCGTGGCATTCTCCTATCCTTTTTTGCCCCTCGCTCCACTACCCTTTGCAACTTATGCACAAGCAGGTGGCTAGTTCCACTGCTTAACTCGGCGTTCAGAGGGCGCACACTCATCTGCCTTCGCACATCGGCCTCATCATCAGCCGAGTGCCCCGCTGTGACATCCATCGGCCCCTATTACGCTCCCGTACAGCGGAGGATGCTTCGTGTTTGCAGGGCAACTAGTGGAATGCTTTGGTCTACTGAAGCAGATGGAGCCTCGACTTTTGTGCATTGTGATGTGATGGGAACTGATGTGTGCTGCTGTGTGTATGTGTGTCTATAGCGTGCAAGTGTAGAGTTTCGCAGTACCTTGTTTTGCACACTAAAACACTATGCTAAAAAAGTAAATTGTGAGTGTGTGTTGATTTCTGTAAAAGAATTAAGAAAGGTAGTATAGAACTACAACAGAAATGGTGTCGACAAGGTCGAGGTAATAGGCAATGTATAAAAGCGTGAAACTGGGTCAGGTGGAAACTAGCAATGACACTTGCATTGTGTCATGCACTGCTTTGCACATGGTGGGCAATTGGTAGTGCGGTGACGCAAGTGCCTAGTGCAACAGCGTGGTGGCGCAAGTGGCTAGAGAGGGAGCGTGGTGGTTGCTTCCAAAACAGAAGGTTCCCATTTAAAAACCATGTGTGCACATTTTCCATGTAATGTGAACTTGAGTTAGGAAGACCAAATCAATATACAGATCCATATCAGTTCCGCTGTGGTCACCCTGATCAAAAAAAAAAAAAAAAGTAGGAGAAGCCAAAATAAATTGAAAGACAATTGGGCCCTTCCTGTCTTTATTTCAACAGACAGGATTTTTTGTTGTTTGTTTATTTTTGCAATTCTGCCTGTGTATCTCTTCAGTGGAGTCGAAATGAAACAATTAAGAAGTGTTTGTAGTGTGAACTTTCAACCTTTACATCGAGTGAAATAATAATAAATAAATAATATCTCATTGACTATTGAGGAATTATGGCCATATTTCAAGACTATGCCTCTTTTGAGAGCACATCACAATTTGCACAAACAAAATATAAGGATTATTTTTAATTAGTGCAGTTAGGTGATTAAAAAAAAATCGAATTCAGTAATTTCCATGGTGGGCCGTGACCCACCAGGGGGCCAGAACAGTACTGCAAATGGGCCATGAGAGGTAATTAAAAATAAAAAATAAAAAAAATAATAATCTTTGATTTTCAGTAAAATTACCTAAAATATTTGATTATTATTTGATTATTTTAAAAATGTAATTAGAAGTAATAAAACAAAGCCATGGGATTTAAATTCTTATTCTTCATTTATCTAACCTAGTTTATTATATATATATATAATACAAATAATCTTCATCTGACGTCGCTTTTGCGACCGATAAAGATGTCCCTGCGTGAGCTTCTAATCGGACACATTTTTTTATGAACTGGTGGCGGATATTCCAATAATGCATGGTACGTTACGCCATCGGGCAACAGTCTGAAACGGATAGTCCAAAAATGCAAGGCACGTTACGTCATTGTGCAATAGGGCAAATAATGACTGTCACGTGACGTACAATCCACCAATCAAATGATATATATATATATATATATCTGGATCTTACTGTCATGTGTCAATCAAAATATTGTGATTAAAGGTTTGGTTGGGTCCCAGAAGATTTTCAGATTTCAAAGTAGGCCCCCAGCATTCTTATGTTTGTGAATGACTGCTCTAATCAATTGCAGGCTTTGTGATTAATTTGTCTAAATTAATTGTGCATTTAAATTTTTTGAAAATTTGAAAAGCAATTTGTTACAGGTAGAGCAGATTGAGCCAGACAGCAAGCCAACATATGAGTAGCACAGTGAATCTGGTCAATTATCAAAATAAAACATCCCGTGGAGCCTACGGATTGTGTCTTACTTCATTAAGAAAAACAGTAACAACAATAAACATGATTAAAACATACAACAAAGGAACCGTGTGATTGCAGAGACTATTCACCCATGGTAGAAGCACAAAATCCACAGAACTATGTCCAAATCAATTAGTAAACAAATGGTCTAGTTTGAAGTCACGCGCATGATGGATTAAAACCACGGCAGAGACATGAACACTGCCAAGTTACTGAATGTGTCTTGGACTTCATTTACATGTATCATTAAGAAATACAAACAGTACGGTACTGTATAGTAAATCTGTCTGGAGGAGGCAGTTCTCAGAAACTGAGTGACCATGCAAGAAAGAAACTAGTGAGGAAAGCCACCAACACACCCAGTCAACTCTCAAGGAGTTATGGGCTTCTGTGGCTGTGATTGAAGAAATTGGGGGTTGTGCAACGTTTGTCTTTTGTCTGTTGCACTACCAGTCAACGCTTCATGCTGGAATGCAGGAGAGAAGGATTTTCATAGAAGAAAACAGATGAAATCCCGGCTTGAACCTTCCATTTGTCTTCTGGCAAACTGTATCAAAAATGTCACAACAGAAAATCTTTCTCTGTGCTATGAAACTGGTCACCATGGCCACCATGAAACTGTACAACTGATGATGCAGTTTCTCCAATCACAGCCATAGAAACCTTCAGTGTTATCTAGGTGTCTTGGTGGCTTCCCTCACTTGTCGCCTTCATGCATAGCCAATCAGCTTTTAGAATTGCCTACTCCTAACAAATTTACTCCATGAAAATATATAGGAAAATGATGAATTTTATGGAAATGACTTCAGATATTTTACTGATAGTGAATGTGACTATTTAAAAGTCCATGTGATATTTTTCTCCACAGTCCTGGTACTTTGAAATATGGGTGTGGCGTCGGTGTGTTTTCTGAGCACTTTTGATCTAGATGGGATTTGCAGACCTGTATCATGATCTACGATGCTGCATCATTTGATTGGCAGAACTTATTGGGTCTGGTTTGTTTCCTTGCATTGAGGAGTTCCTCAGAAGTGATTTTGGTGTAAAAATAATCCCAAAAAAAAAACAACTTTTGGAACAGCTCACGGAAACTTCTATCAACTCTCGCTAAAGTTCCTTTTTCAACATTTCTGGGTACAAAAGCAGCGCTGAGTGGCACCGGAGTGATGCTATTTTGTGTTGGAACAGCTTTCTTTTTGACAGTTGTGTTGTTCTCTCCTTGCTCTAAGTTTCATCCTCATCTGAACCCTTTTCGGCACTGAAGTGTTTGCAGTTTGTGTCTTTTGGAAAGAAAAATCCAGCATGCATGTTCTGTAAGTGACAGGACAGATGTAGGCTTTAACAACAAGAGGCGACTGCATTTTTATGTGTCTGCCACAGTTCGGAATAACTTTTCAAAACTTACAAGGAGCCTTCTGTTGTTTCTCTTATTTTAGATGCTCTTGTTTTGCTTTTCACACTTTGTACACCGTGAAATCAGTTCAAAATCTGAAGAATGAGTGGACATTGGGGTGTGCATCTCTCCCATATAAAATGATATGGTATGTTTTGAGATACATGGGCCAATATACAATTCAGGAGCAATACCTTAGTTTTTTTATTTTTATTTTTTATTTGGACGATTCAATTTGATTTGATTCAGTGCAATCCAATACAATTCTTTGTTTAAAGTAATTTCTTTTCAACCAAAAGTGGAATTTCTCACCTTCAAATTCATATTTCATGAAAGACGAGGGACCTTCTTCGGGTTTTTGCTACTGTGCTGCAGCTCATTGGCGCTGCCTCTGCTCACCTTTTGTTCACCACTGGGGGCAGCACCACATACAGTAGCAGGAAAACATGGCCCAGAAGAAGACGCCAGCTGTTTTTAGCATAGCACAAATAGCATAGCATAACTTTCCCATGGTGAAACGGTGTGAGAATATTAACAAATTGTGAGCCGAACGTAAAGTTCAAACAGGTACACTTATCCATTAAGCCTCATTCACACAGAGGCACGTGTTGCGTATAGGGTGTCGCATCAACGCGTAGTGTTATCGCTAATTAACTGTGCACAAGAGACACATACTGCACCACATAGTTGATTAAAAAAAAGGCAAATATGACAGAATTTCACCATTATGTCCAAGAAGGAGACAAATATGAGTGAGACAATGAGTGCTGAGGAGTGCCTAACAATTTTTCTTCGGTGACGTTTAGGCTATTAAACATTACACGATGAAACAAGAGTCAAAATCGTTTTCACATTTCAGTAGAAACACACAGACATCCCAAATGCACAAATTACTGTCAATGAAATGCCTGAAACATATGAAAGGAAAAAAAAACAAACGATGTGGCCCTAAATATTGGTGCGTGAATGTATTGCAAAATACTGTCAATAAACACTGTTGAAACCTCTCGCTGCAGGCGTAGCGTCACACGTTGATGGTGTAAAAAAATACTGCAGAGGAGTTGAGGCGCAATTAAGCTGCCGCTCAATGCCACCTGGTGTGTGCACATCTCATTGACTCAAACAGATGTATTTTTACGCTATACGCGCGACACTAGACACGACGCATGCCTCCGTGCGAACGAGGCCTTATACCGGTTTTGATTTTGCTTCGCAAACTTCACATTTGGGCGACCAGTCTCGTGAGAGCCTCATGCTGACCTTTGAGCTTTGACTGGAGTTTGAAGATGCAAAAGTAGCAGCGAAACAAGCTTAATTCAACCATTTCACAATGTTGAAATCGAGCCATCGAACGGTTCATAGTACATTTAGATTGATTCAGAGGTCCGTGAGGGGTGTGAGGGGGATACGTTGTCCACCAACTTTTTTCAGTGGAGGCACAGCGTCCCATTGGCCGGGCGTGCAGGCACCGTGAAGGAGGTTGTAGCCAAGAGGAACGGATCAGAGACTGGAGAAGAAGCAGCGGACGTAGAGGGCTGAAGGCCGGGATCGTTGGAGCAGCCGTCCGTCGGAGGGTGGAATCCAGGAGACGAACCCGTAACAGCGGCAGAGAGAGAGCCGGAACTGACGGAGAATCGAGCACCGTGAAGTGAGCGGCAACAGGTGGTGGAACGGGTTCAACTCTGTGGTCCAGCAGATATGAAAGTTCCTTTTGGCGCCGTGGAGACATCGTGGGCCGCCGGGACAATGAGGACGGGAGCGGAGTCCGCTCTTTTTTAATGTGTGCACGCGCACATGCGCGTGGTATTCTTGTTTGATGACGTCATAAACAGTGTCCCCCCCACTTAAAAAAATCCCCACTACACCACTGGATCTGTGTGTTGATATACTTGTATCACTTACTTTAAAATCGATTTTCGATTTGTATCGCTTCATTGTTACGCCCCTAGTGGCCATGCGTGTTTACTTTGACATAACTGAAGGCCCACTTTCACCATATATGTAAAAAACAAACAAACAAACAAAAATCTGCAAACGCATAGAAAAAGGAAACAAAAAGTTTGGCCTGGCGACAAATGAGCTACCCACAGTTAGTACCCTGACTGATTTTCATGGAGGCATGCAGGTCATTTGGAGCCAGGTGGCGGCCTTTTCACAGATGTCTTTTCATGTCTCCCCTCTAAACGCTGTAACCAGAGGCTGTGTCCTCATGCAGCCACCTGCTACCTTCACAACAGTTCGACAGGTAGATGAAATGAGAGTGCTGCAGAGGCCAGCAATGTAATTAAACTTTGAGTGAGAGGCCACTGGGCTAATATTAAGTAATACTCCAGTCACCCACTCGCTGTTCACAGCATTCATTACAATGGCCAGTCATCAATATGGTCTGTATTGACTGATTCTATAATGCTTTTGGCATTAAGGCTGCAGGAGGAAGAAAAAAAAAAACGTTCTTATTGATGTTAGCACAGGACATCAACATGTAATTATTGGAACAGAAGCATGTTAGGTTTGTGGGAGCCATATATATTTAATGGGTCTTATGTTTCAAGCAGGTAGCTCAATGGGAGTTGGGCTACTAATACATTGACTTGGGTTCGATTCCTGACCATGCTACCTGTGTCCTTTGAAAAGACATTTCATCTGCATTGTCCCAGTCCACCCAGTTGTAAATGGGTACCGGCCATCTCTGGGGAAATAACCCGTGTCAGACAGGTGTCACGTCCAAGGTGTCTCATCTGCTTCCCAGTATGAAATCTGGGAATAAGCCCTGGGCACTGGCACCAATGGGCCCTGAAGGTCTATATACAACTTATTTCGTCTTATACTTCAAAGCACAATATAAGTTGCTGCATGGCACTATACACGAGCAATGTTTAAATCTTACCCATTCCATAAGCAAGCACATCGGTGGCACTGGTAAGAAAAAACTCCCTCAAGTGCTTTTTGATTATAGGAGGAAACCTCAAGTAGACTAGACTTAGTGGGTTGACCATCTGCTTTTGCCTACTAACAAAAAAACAAAAAAAACATGAAACAAAATTGTGAGAACATACAGTGATAAAAATGCTGTAGCTAAGCTACAATATATAGTCCAGTGTTCACAATGACTGATGGCTGAAAGAAGAGCAAGGGGAAGAAGACCAGAGTCTCGGCCAAACAGTCCACACGAGTAAATAAGTGATTTCCCCAGTTGGGTCCCCAACCCTCACAAAATGCCCAAAATCCACAAGCAAGTTCTGGAGTTGAATAGCTCTAATGTAGGCTGCATATCATGGAGCATGTCCAACTTCACTTTGCTATTTACATGGCGCACAATATGACGTAAAGTAAGGTGCAGGTTGCAAAGGAGTTATACTTAATCAATTAATCATGGGTATGTTGTGGGCGTATAATGAATTAAACCAATCAGAATGTCATCTGTCATTCCCTTTAGGGGCATTTTCACACCAACAACAGTTAGTGCACACCAATCGGACTTTGATTAGCCCTTGGTTCGGGTCGTTTGCGTTGGTCAGAATGCAACAATCGCACTCAGGTCCACACCAAATGAATCAGTCCGAGTCCTCCAAAAAGAGGTGGTCTCGATCCGCTGGTGCGGTCCCTCTGGTGAGAAAGCAACCTAATGCCGGTGTCACACTATCACGTATTTGCTTCCCACATGCATCGCGTATTTGACATTTAATTTATGGCCCATGAACGGGAAAAAATTGTTTGAGGCGTATTTGCTCTCTGTAACCGCATCTGCCTGAAAAAAAGTGACGCTCGCAGAGCCAGGTGGGGACACACACACACACACACACACAGAGCAAAGTTCCACAAGCATGTGGCGTCAATCAGTCTTTAAAAAAATAATAAAAAAAGACCAAGTTAAACTTTTTCTTTTGAGGGGGGATATATGTGCTCTGCAGAGGTGCGCTGCTCAGGTGATCTGTGTTCAGATGATCTGCTCTGCAGAGCGCATATATCCCCCCTCAAAAAAGAAAAAGTTTAGCTTGCCCTTTATTCTGTTTTTGTTTTTTTTTGTTTTTTTTAAAGAGTGAGTTACGGCATATGCTTGTGTGACTTTGCTGTGTGTGTGTCCCCGCCTGGCTCTGCAAGCGCATCACTTTTTTTTCATGCAGATGCCCGAAAAAATGACGCTCAATGGCGCTGTGTCATGCGCGCGCCGCATGCACAAGGTCATTGAGTGACGCCATTGATTGACATATTGATTGGCCAATCACAACATGGCAACAAGGCTCTCCCTAACGGGCAGTTTATTTTGGTCCATTTAGAAATATGCATATGTGAAATCGGACCGCACCAACGTCTGTTTGCTACATTGTAACAATTTATTGCAAGTTGCGGACCAAAGCGATCGAACTATTGGTCTGAAAACGCCCTAAGAGCAGTGCTGTTTAGATGGGCGATTCAAGTGAGAGGTGTTCTGGAGTGCAAACAGAGCTCCACATAAGTGTCAAAGCGTGTGAGATCATCATTTAGGGGAGCAGCCAGAACAGCTCACTGAGGTGAAGGTGGTTGCCATCCAGGACCCAAGGCGGTTCCGTTGTGTGGTTGAGCACAGTGATTAGCAGCTCCGACGCATGTTCCCAGACTTGACCTGGCTGTGTAAATCAGGGGTCACTAGCCCTGCTCCTGGACGTCACCTGCCCTGCATGTTATCCATGTGTACCTGCTACAACTACAGCTGATTAATCAAGTCGGGTGTTTCCTAGCTCTTGATTGGCTGAACACACCTGACTTAGTTAATTGGCAGTGGGAGGGAGCAGGGAGAGTTGGAAAACATGGAGGACAGGTGATCTCCAGGAGCAGGGTTGATGACCATTGGTCATGCAAAGGTAAGATGCAAATCTTTAAAAAGAAAACAAATACATTGTTGTTTGTACATACTGTACAGTGTGAGTCATGAGACAAAGGTGAAGACATTTGCACATTTACAAATCCTTACCTTTAATTGTGAAAGATACCGATATGTTGTGCTGAACTGATCAGTTCTATGACAAGGACCACAATGGAAATAAGTGCATGCACTTTTTTGTGTTATCCTTTTATTATTATGTTATTGCATTGTTTTTATATACAATGTTCATTTTAATAAAGAATATATCATCATCATGACTGTGTTGCGCACATAAACAAAAGCTGCCCACTGCTACATCATGTAGCGCATTGATCGCACAGTAAAAGCAACAAAAAATAATGGTGCAAGCTCGGACTTGTATCATCATATTTGGTCTGCGCTGAAACCACTCCCACATGTTTGCCCTGTTCGCACGGAGGCGGTTTGGTTTGCAGTAAATGCGGGCTGTAAAAGACCAAATTGAATTGTTTGTTGGACAATTGTGAAGCTGAAGCTTTGTGGCATGCTGCTTGGCTAAATTTTCCTGGGGTGCTTTGGACACAAACGCAGCCATATTATTAATCAACTTGTTTTACGTTGTTTATATTGTAATGAGTTGCCTCAGGGTCAAGCAGAAACCGCCTTATGGCTAAAGAGTTTGCTTTTCAAGAAGCACAGTATTTTTTATTTACTTATTTATTTTACAACTGTTGCTCTGATGGAGGAATATTAAACAGTTTATACTAAAACACAGATGGATTAAATTACAATAATAATTAGATTAAATTTATAATTGAAACTGGATTATCCCTGAAACTTATTTTAATATTTCAAATAAAATAAAGCATTGAACTCAGTAGAATAATTATCTTAAACGGGATAAACTGATCCCGTTAGGTCCCTGAAGTGAAGTCGACTAGGTCCTGATTAATACTGTACTTAGCTGGAAGACTGTGAGGGGGTTTCTCCAAGTAGAGCTGGTGTTGGTTCAAGAAGGGCATCCGGTGTAAAACTTGTGCCAAATACCAACGGCGACCTGTATCGGAGCAGCTGTGGTGACCCCTAGCAACCAGGAGCAGCCGAAAGGAAAAAAAAAAAAAAATCAACAGCATTCATTCATGCTTATTCCAACTAAGGGCCACAGGGTGGCTGGAGCCTATCCCAGCAGACATTGGACGAGAGCCGGGATACACCCTGGACAGGTCGCCAGTCCATCACAGGGCCACAGCTACAGCAGAGATTTCATTTTCCAAGAATGTCGACAGTTTACTTCAGCGCTGCTCCTTATTGCCATGTTTGTGTGTGTGTGTGTGTGTGTACTGGTCACACACAGTGTTACATTCTGATTTAGTTAATGAAGAAAATGCGATGATTGTTAATCATAAAGCACTGTGACAATTTGAAAAATATGTTTTTGTGATCATAGCTTTGCTTTCAGGGTTTGTTTATGCAATAAACCTTATGTGGGAGAAAATAAATTTACAGCTCAATAATCAATGTGATTTTACAACCCCAAATCAGAAAAAAGTTGGGACGATATAGAAAATGCCAAAAAAAGTGACCCTTACGTTTACTTTGACTTCTATTTAATTGCAGACAGTATGAACCCAAGATATTCCATGTTTTGTGTGGTCAACCTCATTGCATTTGTTAATATATATCCATTCCTGCATTTAAGGCCTGCAACACATTCCAAAAACAGTTGGAATGGGGGCAATTTATTCTAATTATAAGGATTACATCATCACTTTTACAGCCAGGTTGCAGACTAGTGAGGGAAGCCACCAAGACACCCAGACAACTCTGAAGGAGTTCTGGGCTGCTGTGAAACTGTGCATAGTACAACCTTTGTCTGTTGTATCACCAGTGATACAGCGGTATAGAGGAGCATGTTCTTAAAAAGAATATGCAAAATTTCAGCTGCAGTTTGTGAGAAGGCACATGAGAAACCCGAACCTAGATTTGATCTGTTTTCCTGTTTTACAATCCTGTACTCCACTCCAACATGCAAATGTTGCACTATTCCCAGTTTCTACATTCACATCCACAGATGCCTATAATTCTTTCAAATTTGTCTGGGTGTCTTGGTGGCTTCCCTCACTTGTCTCCTTCCATTATGGTCACTCAATTTTAGAGAACTGCCTACTTGACACAGATTTACCATACGGTACCACACTGTCTGATTGATGTTAATGAATTCAAAGACATATTCAGTGACTTGGAAATGTTCTTGTATCCATCCCCTGACTTGTCTCAAGAAAACTGGCTGTAAAAGTGTTGATTTAATCCCTATATTTAGGATAAATTGCCCCTGTCCCAACTTTTTTTGGAATGTGTTGCAGGCCTTAAATGACTTCCCAAATTTTTCTGATATGGGGTTGAAATATAAGAATGTCTTTTTAGGTATATATGGAACATTTTAATTGTCTTGTCAACAATCACTACGCAGGGACATTAAAATCAGCCATTAATGCTGCACAGCTTTCTATATATGTGTGCTCCAGTGAAGAGGAAAATCTATGGTGATGCTTAGAAAGGTTTCTTTGCTCGTGGCCTGACAGCATTTTAATTCCCCTTGCGGTTCCAGTATCATAGCAGACCAATCTCCTCTCACCACACCATCAGCACCTTTCTCCCAGACCCAATTTAGCCGCTGATCCTAAATCTTGCGTGCCAGAGGCCCAAGAGGCTCAGAACATTGTTCTTCATGGAATAGCACCCTACTACCTTTGAGAAATAGACCGCTTCAGAATGTAATTAGATGTTGGCAATCTCTTGCAATCACTTAAGACTGGGGCTGTTGGATGGAGATGGTTACTACGTGCCCATACTTGCAGAAGCTGCATTCTTACCAGTGTGTTACACATCAAGTATCTTGTTATACTGCCTGTTGGAGTGAATGTCCCAGCTTAAGAAACTCTGATTTATGAAATAATGCTTTGCTAACCCTGCATGTCTGAAAAACGAATTAAACTTTCATAATAATGCTGATCTTTTTCGTAACTCTGAAAACTTTTTCTTTTTCTCAACAGCACAACAAGACTTATTTTCAATACAAGTTGATTTTGTCAAAGTGTTTGGGACATCCTGAGAAGTCAGGCGAGTCGCAATATGTTGCAGTGACTATGATCGAGCATTCCATGATTTGCTGGACTCAGCCATCAGCAGTGTATCTGTCAGTGGTGAGAGTGTCGAACTTGTTGATAGATTCACTTATATTCGTGCCTCTGGGAGCTGAGCGTTTGAGGTTGAGAAAAGTCTGGCAAGAGCTTATGCAGGCATGAGCTCACTGGACAGAGGTGTTTGGCAATACATATATATTTACAGGAAGATGAAGGTCCAAGTCCTTCGAGTCCTGGTGCTTCCAGTCTTACGATACAATTGGAAGACCTGAACCAATAACCTAAGAAGAAAAAATAATGTATTTGGTACCGGGTCTCTCCAGAGAATCCTTGGGTACCACTGGAATGCAACTGTGTCAATTAAGCACTTACTGAAGGATACACATATTAAGTGTACTACTTGCATTGTGAAGGCACATCATTCTGACACTATGGTTATGTGTCACATTTTCCTGGGCATGATATCAATGTGCAGACGCATCAGTTCTGAGGACCCCAGCTATGGGAAAAGGCCAAGGGGATGTCCACGTCACACATGTCTGCGGCATATAGATTATTTCCTTCAGAAGTCAGTCTAGATGGCTGCCAGTTCCAACCACGGATGAGTCCATGGTTTTATGGATGTGCTGACTTGATGCACCAGTGCCAGCTCCCAGACATACTGTGACCAATAAGTTGATGGGCATCATGGCTTGCATATTCACTGGTACTGGGTGTGCTTTGAGGGAGCATGGTGACACAAGGCGTTAGTGCCCTTGCCTCCCAAACAAAAGGTCCCCAGTTCAAGTCCACCCGTATTCCATTCTCCATGCAGATCTGGATTTGCATCAGATAGAGCATCCAATGGAAAACTTGTTTCACAACAACATGCGGATCCATACCGGATCCGCTGTGGTGACCCCAAGAAAAACTGGATCAGCCAAAAGATGAAGAACAACAACTGGGTGTGTTCTAACTTCTTCCCAGCGAAGTCAAGCGTCTGTCAGGGATGTATGTTTGCCCTTCATTTAATGCTCTCACAGACTGGGTATGAAAAACAATCATAGATTCTAGTGACTTGAGTGCCTTTGTCAGAAAGAAAGGGTTCACAGACTTTGCTGACGATGCTGTGATCTTTGTGAAATCAGTGGATGCCCTGGTTGCATCTCTTGAGAAGTTGAGTTAGGACTCCATTCATGGAGTCATGTCTTCACTAGACAGAGGTGTATGGCAATGTAAATATATTGGGAAGACAGCAAAGGTCCAAGTCTTTAGAGTCCTTGCGCATCTCGTCTTTCTGTATGGTTGTGAGACCTGATGGTGAGTGGATGTCTCCAGTCTTAGGTTTCTCTGAATAATCCTTTGGTATCACTGGAGTGACTTTGAATCAAATCTGAGATTTTGAAGAGGCCTTGTACATGTGGCCCCTTTTGAGCACGATACAGCATGTAGGTCTGTGACGGCTGAGAATCCCAATGCCTTTTCCAGGCCAAGTGGACTCCCACAGAATACTTGTCTGCAGCAAATAAACGGTTACTTTGAGGAGACAAGCATGCACCACAGGTCTGCCTGGATGGTTGTCAATTGGGACCCAAAGCAGTTCGGAGACCTGCTCTTTCTCATGAAAGGGCACTACTGATCAGGGAAGTTAAAATCTTGGCAGCATTGCGTAACATTTATCAATATAGACCAAACAGTCAAGTATGTACATAAGCTCACAATGATGACATCTTAAGTATCTCTCAGTTTATTAAGCCATCTCACATGTTACCAACAGAATTGATGGCCACTGTGATTGCTCGTACATTAGAGTCACTGATGGTGTGTTAAACCCTGATCTAAATCCAACAGAGATTAAACGAGAGTGAGAATATATTTTGTAGACTCTTGCGGTCATAAATCTATTTCAGAAGTCATTTTTGTACTTACCACATCCATTAAGGTTTTCATGGCATTTGTTAACCGAGAATATTCTGAATATGAATCACTATAAATGAGCTTCAATTGGGAGATAAATGTATAAAGCACCTCAAACCTCTGAACCTGGAAGCGCTCATCTGACATCTGGGGCATTGAACAGTTGTGCTAATGTATGGTCGATTTGGACACCTACGATAGAATGTGGTTTCGCGCTCAGTGCGTGGTCTTTGTCTTCCTGAAGGAAAGGTTAAATGGCTTTACTGAGTGAGGGCTGATCGCATGAATCAAAGCACAACTGTGTGCAGAGGCATATTTGTCAATGAGCTCGTTGTGGATTTGCCTAAAAGTGGCTCATAAGCTGACCTACACTGCTGTTTTGTTGGATCAATCTCAGTTGGATAAGATGCTTGCGTGTCTGCTCTGAAGGCTGCCCGTGTTGAGTGCTGCAGTCCGTTCTGGGCAGGTAAAGGTAACGGCATGAATACAGTGGAAATAGAGAGTCTACACATCCTTGAGGTTTTACAGATTTTAATTTCTGTATGCTATTTTGAAAGAATACTTCAGGCTTCAGTAACTTGGAAATGTTCATGTATTCATCCCCTGACTTGTCTAAAGAAAACTTGCTGTAAACGTCATGATTTACTTGTGTTATATTAAAGGGTGCCTTTACTTATGCAACCCAATGTTTTTGCTTTGATATTTCTATTTAATTTATGTCACGTTGAATAGATTTATTTTTGGTTTGAGTTTAAAGAGGATAATTTCAGAAATTTTAACATAGAGAAGTCTGAATTCATTTTTTTTCTTTCAGAATGCCAAACAGAAATTAGAATGTGTAAAAGCCCAAGGGTGTGCAGACTTTCTATATCCATTGTAAGAATGTTATTCACCCCTCACTGGACTGAGCGGAATAGGGAATTATAACCAATCATATGGCGGTTGTGGGTTGTTGCCAAGGGGTACAACTCTAACATGCAACCACATTTCTAAAATTCCCTACAACTGTCATTTTTTACTACATCTCCCCCTGTTTGCAACAGCAATGAATGCCGCCTCCCCCTTTTCATTGCTGTTATATTGTCTCATAAACACCACCCCAACTCTGTCTTTCTCACATTCTATTTCAGGGTGTTAAGCTGCTGAGCACAGCTAAACCTGCTCAGGGTAGTATATCTGATCAAATCGATACCAATTTCTCTCTCCGGCTCACTTTTACTCTTCCCCCCCGCTGCTGCCGTTTCTGACTGTGGTTAGCCACGACAGGATGATTGGAAAGCGATACATCCAACGAGTCTGTCGTGTCTGTCCGAGATAGATTAGAAAAGGAGGCGTAAGATCAGTGAGAGGGCTTTGCCATGCTGCACTGCAATAAGGTTGCAGCAGATCCATCAGCACAGCAAGCCTCAAGGAGGAAGACCGCCTTCAACCTGCTGGACACACGGCGTGATGCAACTTCCCCATCTTGCCTTTGCCTCACGTCCCCCATTAACTCCTCACGGGGCCAGTGTGGAAAGAGATTAAGATGATGTGTAACAAACAATCAGAAGCATGTCAGCCATTTTCCACTGGGTTTTTTTTTTTCCGACAGTTTTGTCTCTCAGATGAAATTATTTCTCACAAGTTTCTATTCTCGCCTCCCTTGTTGTTTCCTATCTGCACCGTTGTCTCATTCACTGCCGTCTTTCCCACACTTGAAGCTATCGCAGCTCTCTGCGCAAAATGATTTGGGTTCCTGTAAGATTTTTTTTTTTCCTATTCATTGAGCCTTTTCAATGACTGTATCATCTTCTCTTCACAAGGAAGAAGGGGTATTATTATCAGGGTGCAGCAACTGAGGGATTCACAGTCATTTTTACTGTCAACAGGGAGGTCTCTTGCTTGGTTGTTTGGGGCGAGGGCCAAAAAGGAACCCATTAAATTTTGGTGTTTGTTTTTTAATTGTATTCATTTTTAAAAAAATTGTAAGATAGGGTATTTGTTTTTTTGTCCCCTGCATTTTCATGAAATACTGCATGCATTTCATTCATTCATTTTCTATACCCGCTTACTCCAATTAAGGGTCACGGGGG
>OMMV01183970.1:0-11624 GCA_900302635.1 Chatrabus melanurus | reverse complement strand
AATCAATTTACAAGCTAGGTGTCATTTCTAAAGAGAATATGAATAAATTAGAGTTTGACTATTATTTAGCCTAGTATTAGTTAATATTATTAGTGGATTATTTACGAACTATTATGTAATTTTAATGTTTTCATCCTTTACCATTTGTGTGACTGTGTACGAAATTAATGTCAGCTCGTGAGCCACGGTTTGTACCGCTTCAGCGCGAGCGAGGCGCATTGGCTGATGGGTAATCTTCCTTCTCAGCTTCTGCGAAGTGAAGAGCAGTTGTTCAGTTGTTTCCTACACACTTCGTAGTTCCCTTTGAACTGAGTATTGTCGCTCCCTACGGTTTGGAAACTCACTTAACATGGCCGAACCCCTGTGAACTCCACTTCGTAGGGCGCTACTCGGCGATCGGAACGTACCCAGAGTGTGCCATCGCTAATTTACAGTACCGATGAAAAGTTTCATTACCTTCCTCAGACACATCTCCTATCCATTCTTTAATTCTGGTTTTATTTTCCCTTTGTGTTATATATTTTGTCTCATATTTGCCCACATTTCTCTTAATGGTTCCTAGCTTAACTTATTAGCTAACGCTAACAAGTGAGTATTGCCACGTCCAGTTAGCCTGTTAGCTTCTGCTTGCTGCCACAGTGTTTTTGTATTTAATAAATAATGCGTCAGTTAAATTAATTTTTGTCCCGAGTGAAAAGATGACCCCGAAAACATCTAAAAATAGACCCTAGGATGTAATTTTCCAGAATCCTCCCTTAAAGAGTGTCATTTTTTGGTGACACGGTCACTATTTTTCTCCTCACTATTTTATCAGCAGTGTATATTTTGCATCACTGCATAGATATTTATGACCAATCAATTAATGTCAGCTCACACGTCTGAAAATTGTAAAAAAATGAGCTCCCACTTGGCCGTGGTGGATGTGAGTGCGCACAGATGATCAGTCGCTCTCCCGCGCTCGCTCGCGTACAGTCTTTTGCACAGACCGTGAGTCATTTTCCCGGCCTGAGGGAAGGGTGTAATTGAAGCCTGGTGAAAGATAATGTAATTTGCAATAGATCATAAATAATGAATAGTCAGGACCCAACTAAAGTATATGGGAGGAAATATTATCTGGTGTTTTAACTGTAGGCTGGGTAAGTGATAAAGTGGATCCAACTCCAGTTAATACTGCTGTCTCGCCAGTGGGCATGAGGAATTAAAACAAGCAACAAAGTGTGCGCTGTAAAAATCCCCAAATACAAAAAAGGATAAAACATCCAAAGTTTTCAACTTGGACTTCCCTTCAATCATGGCATTACGGAGTTTAAAACGTCTCTGACAGGAAAACATACGCCCCGAGCAGACAAAGCACATCCACATTTTTCACTCCGGAGCCTTTTGACCCAAACGACCAGATGTGACAACTCCATTAAACAAAAAGGCCATCTGACGGTGCAGACCTCCAAACAACAGTCGCTTCTGATGGAACCTGCTGTTTGGCATCGCTCCCACGTCAATCTTCGACGTGGGCTCATACATCAAACGCGCGCGGCAGTCCGTCAGCCGCCGCCTCTTTCACCTCTGTGAGGTCAGCTGGAGAGATGAGATTCTTGGATAACAATGGTTGCCGGGGTGGCCGTGGGTCAGCGGTGACTGACTGGAAGGTTTAGGCTTTGTGACGAGGTTGGGCCGTCCTGCTTGAACTCGAGACCACCAGCCGCTCCCTTAGCTCCAGCCCGCCTGCAGCATTCGCCACTGTTTAAGCTGATGGATAGGGGTGGGTTTAGAAGGTTTGAACACTGATAGTGAACTGAGCAGAGCAATTCCCGTCATCTCCTTCTTCCCTGAGACTCTTTGCCCTAGTAAACCGTGGTTGCCCTCCTTCCTTACTCCAGCTTAGTCCGCTGTTTTATTCAACCTTCTGTCTGGCACATTTACGCTCCTGTCCACCCACAACTGAGACGCCTGGCAAACCACAGCGCTTGTCCCTCTCTATAAACGCACAAACAAAAGGCAGCGACAGTTGAGTCCAGAAATACTTTTGGAAACGGGTAATTTTCTCTATTTTCAGGGCTGGAATTGAACACTAGAATGCCTTGTTTCAGACCTCTGATGAAGTCTAAAGAGGGGTGAAGGAATTTATCGGAACACAGCGCTGCATCCAGCAAACTAACAGCTATAATAAAAGTCCGAGTCACTTAAAATTCTGAGTATTGAATGATTCATTCTAATTTAGTGAACATCATGCTATAATTTGAGCAACATTTGTCTATCTGTTTGTTCCCTTACTCCCAGGTCCTTTTGCAGATTTCCACCAAACCTGATATTGTGGATGATGGTTAACCCCAGAAGGGTTTGTTTTGGCAAAGGTCAAGGTCATTGATTTGAGGTCAAACATTTGATTTCCAATCTGATGTCCACCAAACTTGGCACACATATGTAGATGGGTTCCAGAATTGCTCAACAAGGTCAACTTTGGCAAAGGTCAATCAATGGCGCCAAGGTCCTGTCTGTCTGTCTGTTGGCCTACTCCTCTCAGGTCCTTTTGCTGATTTCTACCAAATTTTGGTATGACAATGAAGTTTGACTGCAAAATTGCCCGTAAAGATTAATTTTGCAAAGGTCAAGGAATTTAATTTTCAACCCAATTTGGACCAAATGTGACACACACTTAGGTGGATTCCAGAATTGCCCTGACAAGGTCAGTCAGAGGTCAGTAATTTGGGTGAAGGTCAAGGTTATTAGGGTTCAAATATCAGATTATTGTCTTCATGCAACTGGGTGCGGTTACCTTGTATAAGGAATAAGAAGGGACACTCAGAGAGCGTCACAAACAGCTGTGCCTTACATGTTCGACACAGAGTTATGCAAATTAATTCTTTGTGATTCAGTGTGGCATTTGATCAATTCTGTCCAAAATTGAACCGTTTTTTCCTTGACTAACACAAAAGCCTTCCACCATGTTTAATCCATGTTGGCTGCAAACTTTGAGTTAAACTGTTATGACTTAAGTTTGACCTTTCAAGGCCATGTAAGGTCAAAGATCATGTAACCAATAGAAAGCTGATATATGACTAGTGGTGAATAGTAACCATAGGGGTATCTTTAACCAATTGCTCAGAATGGCCAATCCAAATATCCCTTATATATACGCATTGAGCCCAAAGTTTTACCTTGGGCTATAGCCTCGTCTTTTAACCACATTATCTCAAAATCAAATCACTTTGTTGTTGGCCCTCAATCCACCAAATATGGTCCAAATTAGATCAAAACTCTGACTTATTTTATTCAGATAAGGACGGATGGACACACAGGGCTGAAATCAATACCCCCGTATGGTCTACTGCTGTGTGCGGGTGTGACAGTGACCTCAAGATTGCTTAACTGACACAGAAACAATTCCTGAAGAGGTAATCACTTTCTATTGCAGCATGAAAAGGAGTAAACATTATCCCAGCAACTCAGTTCCACTGTCAAATGGCCAGAGGAATATAGTGCGGCAAAAAGGGCACTGAACGCCCTGTGTTTTATTCCACATGGTAATGGGCACTGGTGGAGTCCGGCTTGTATCCTCTAAAACTCAACTAGCCTTGCTGTTGACAACAATACTGCCTGGCATGTTGCCAGGTTTTACCCCCACAAAATGTCACCATTTGTCCTGAGTTGACAGATTCCAGACATGACTGGCAAACAACTTAAAAAAAAAAATGCCCATGGCCCACTGTGACATGATCGACCTCTATCACACAGCACTGACTACCATCTGTGGTTTGATCTTTGCATTCATGGGAGCCTGAAAGGGCTCAGTCATCCAGCAATGAAACGCACCCATCCACTAAGGCATTGAATAAAGGACCACAGTGTGCACATACACACAAACGCACTGACTGTCAGCACTGTCATTGACCAGGCCATTGATTTGCTAACTAATTATGCTCAGGTGACCAAAAAAAGAAAAAGATGATGACTCATTTGCTACACTCAAAATTTGCCAGTAATTAATTTGTGTTGACTGTGCTTGCTTGTTTAGTTGATGTTCCATAAAGGATTTAAGTTGGTAAAGTTGACTTTGGAGGGCAGCACGGTGGCTTAGCGGTTAGCACTGTTGCCTCTAAGCAAGAAGGTCCCAGGTTCGCTTCCGACTTAGAATGTTCTGTGTGGAGTTTGCATATTCTCCCCGTGTTTGTGTGGGTTCACTCCGGATTCCTCCCACTTCCAACTACATGTAGGTGAGGTGAATTGTGACTCTAAATTGACTATAGGTGTGAATGTGTTTGCTTGTCTATATGTGGCCCTGAGATGGACTGGCGGCCTGTCCAGGGTTTACCCTGCCTCTCGCCCAATGACTGCTGGGATAGGCACTCATTGGCCTCGAAAGACCTCATGGAGTCATGACATTGCTGGGCAGGTCAAAGCAGTTGGAATCAGTATCCCCATTCAATAATTATTTGCTTGCCTCGATTTCATTCGCCTGCGGATTTTGAACATATTCAAAACCCTGGTGGCAAATGAATGACTGCTTATTTTCGCTAACTTTAACTATTCTCTAACTAGTCTTTTTACTCACCAAGGAGTCTTCAATACACCGCTACCCAAATGGCCCCTGGTCTGTTTCAGTCTCCCGGTTCGCTTCATTTACTACAAGGTCGGATCACGGTCGAAATGCAGTCGGCGGTCGTTCGCGAGTAAATAACAAATTGAGGACGACAAACATACGTCCGCTAAGCGAATATTCATCAAATATTCTTCAACAAGATGCCCCGTTAATTTGTTAAACGGTCATCAAAAAGTGGCAAATATGTCACCCCAATGTCACCAAAAACATGGCCAATTCGTCGAGCAGTTGTGTAAACATTCAGTTTCCAGTTGCCAAATAGTCATCTCTCAATGAGATACCAGCCTAAAAGTGTACACTTGGGGGTGCACATTCAAAAGGGAAACAACTGCCGGCTTTGGCAATGCCAATACCTTTGCAGGACGATGAAATCTTTGGGGTCCTGGTGCATCCTGTCTTACTGTATGGTTGTGAGACTTGGATGCTAATCAAGGACCTAAGGTGACGACTAGATGTGTTTGGTACTATGTCTCTTAGGTGGATACTTGGATACCAGTGGAATGACATTACTTAGGGAGACTCAGGTGAGGAATATCACTTACACATCACACCACACACACACATCACATTTCTCTGGGCATGATCCAGCGGTGTTGAGGACCCCAGCAGCTGGAGAAGGCCATGGGGCCTATTCTCATGAAAAATTCATAGTAAAATGTACGTAAAAGTAATGCACAAAAATTTGTACTTATTCTTACAGAGTTTTCAGCTCAATTTGTACAAATCCAACATATTCCTCAGCCTGGAGTCTGTGATGAAATTAGCAACAAGATGGCGGATTGAGTGAGAAAAAATACGTAAATTTGTTTTATACTTATTATTAATGTAATTCTATCTTTAACTGGAATAAGAGGGTTTCGAAAATGAATAGATGGATTATTTTTATTGTAACCCTAAAGCTAACCCTAATGCGCATTTGAAAAATGAAATACAACACAAAATATTGCACTTAACGTTTGGCATATAATACGAAATGGATCATGAGAATATGTTGCAAGAGGATGCCCACCTATCACCTGCCTTTGGCTACTTTTGAGAGGTAGCAATGGACTGGCTGACCGCCTGATTGGTTGCCAACCAGGACTGTATTGTGGTGGATGTGGAGACGCTGGGCGACACGGGGCACCAATGCATGCTCCCTGACTTGACCTGTAGGGTTTTAGTTGGAAAATATTTACACCAAAATGTTCCTTATAAATGCTCAAACATAAAAATGTCCCGGAGCAGTGGTACGGGGCTGGGCGGGCACGCCTTCTTCAAGCCGTGCCCGTTGTCGAAAAGACATCCTGGCCTCCGGAGGGTGGGGGCACGACGGTGAGTCCATGTTAGAGCGGTTGCTCATTGAGTTAAAACTAGGGAGGGTTCAATTGGATACTAAATTGGGAGAAAAAGGGAAAAAATCAGAAACAAATTTAAAAAAAATAAATAAATAAATAAATAAATGCTCAAACATGAGTTTGACTGTCTTTAATCAATTAGATTTTATGGTTACCTGTCTTAAAAGACCTGACAATCCATCTGAAAAATATACTAGCAGCAGGTTCCGCTCTTGTGTCTTGATGCTGCAGTGGTTTTTTCCCACTTCATTTAACTTTAAATCTAAAACACACTACTCTTACATATAAATTACCAGCTTGTGAACACAACAGTTTGTCGATTTATTAACCTTGACACTGCGGTGAAAGTGAGGTATTGCAGAAAGAATCCATATTCCATTACTTGGGCGATGAAGTGCAGTATGGGGATTGTGGTGGATGGAAGAAAATATAGTCAAGTCTTCACTTTTCTTTCAGACATTTCCCCTTCTTCCCCAAAGAACCGCCTCGTACGTGCAATTAACAGCTCTGAGTGAGCCGCTTGGAAAACCAACTGTTTACTATCCTTTACTCATTCGCATTCTCCTTTGTCGTCCTTTCTTTCTCAAACTATTTATTTACATTTCTCCCTCTCATACAGCGGCTTGTTTACATCTGTTTCTCCTTGCGCACTCTTTCTTCAGACCCTCTCCATCTTGTAAATATATACGAGCTTATTTGCACGCTGCTGTGTTCCATCGCTGATCCCCTTTTGAAAAGCACTTAATTAGAAAAGCCTGCGAGGCTCACATGTCCTCTTCCACCACTCGAGCACACCTCCTGCCATCCTTTTTCCAATGTGGCTTCTTCTCTCCTCTTTCCACCGTATCCTCGCTGCGTTTCCTTCAGACTTATCTTGTGCTCCTTTGAGCTCGACCTAGCTAATTATGCAGAGAGATTAGAATTGGTGGCGCGGTCCGGTAAACAACACAACAGCTGCGACGACATTAATATTCACACAGGTATTAATGTAAGGAGCAGAGAGGGTGTACAGCGTGCTGATTGGACGGAATGGCAGAAATGTCACTATTTTAAGAGTGGATCGAGCCTTCTTCGGCGTTTCACAGAGGTTATGAGAATCTGCTATGTCGGCCAGCATCAGCCACTTCATGTCACAGCTCAGTTCGGATGTCCTCTATGGAAACACATTTCTGCCAATCATATCCAGGTTGAATCATTTGACCAGGATCATATATATTATTGAGGGAAAGACTACTTTTTAAAATATCAGGACTGGGTATGTCTCCTGGGAGATAGATGTCAAAATGATGGAAAAAGGACAAAGAGGTGAAGGATGTGTTGCAAGAGGCTCCCTAAGTTTCACCTCAGGTAGCTGTGGTGCATGACCGCTGCATCTACTCATGCACTTTAATGTTTTGCATGCAGAAACCTCCTATCCTTGCCTGAAAAAACAATCATGTAATGGGAATCATATGTAATCGGGTGTATTCGGCAATAACCGGTTACACTCGTATGTAAGTTGATATAAAAGAGTAGGTAATATGAATTTTGCCTACTATTTAAAAAAATCGGGCTTGATTTCCTCAATTTTGAAATGGGGACGGAAATTGGGACTAAAAAAAAACAGCAATGGGAGACCACTCTTGGACCATGTGCTACAGATGATCAAGATAGGGTGCTGTATCTTAAAAATTGTTCTATCTCTGAATTGTGTGAATCTGCAATGGGTATTTCAGTCACATCCTACCTTGTGTCAAATTTTCTGGTTGATTAGAGCAAACATTTTGGGATTATGTGACTGAATACTGGCACACCGATCCAATCACCACATTATGCACGCATCTTATCAATAACTAAACTTTGTAAGAAAATACTTCAACTGGACCTCAAAGAGGTTGGCTTCAAATCCGTGATTGATTTCCAATGGTACAGTAAGTGGGGAGCACTTACAGCTCACCAGCCAATCCTTAAAAACAATACACCTTTCTGCTAATGATCAACTAGTTAATTTTCCAAGCTCCACTCTCCGGGAGCAGGAAGGCAATGTGGTGATTGGAAAATTAACTAGTTGATCATAAACAGAAAGGTGTGTCTTTTTAAGGATTGGCTGGTGAGCTGTAAGTACATCCCACTTACTGTACCACTGGAAATCAATCAAGGATTTGAAGCCAACCGCTTTGAGGTCCAGTTGAAGTATTTTCTTACAAGGTTTACATACTGAAAAGAAGCATGCTCTCCACCTTTTTAAATATGAGATACAAGAGTTGCTTTCCTCCCCTGATTTAACTGTAGACGTACAACCATGACAGATCTGTGCCGAACCCAAACCGTTCCTCTGAGCTCATGGAAAGAAGGTCCCAGTTAGTGATCAAAACCACACGTCGTGCTTCCCTTTCTGTCTTGTGTCTCTCTTTGGATGTGACCTGGAGCGTACCGTTGTTAAATCTTCAGTCTACATGCACACTCACACCACTGGGACTCTCAGACGCACAACCCGACCTACTTACCCTGACAGCCAGGAGTGGTATTGCATGCCCGGCCCGGAAAAGTGTGGCGGTATTGATATGCTATTTATAATTTCTTTTTTGCATAAATTACATTAGTCAAAATGGGGAAGAGGAGACGAGGAATTGGAAGAACGGGCAGAGGCAACCTAGTTTGTGCTATGAGCTGTGCTTCTCTTATTGGATTTGTTTTGCTCGCTCAGTTCTCATTAAGACCCAAGATAGCAAAAGAATGAAGGTGAGTGGAACACTGTGTGCCTTCATGTGTGAGTGTGTCTGTGGACTGAGAGGCTTTCGTCAACAAAATCTCTGAGGGGTTTACGTTTTTGTCTCAGCCCCTGAGAGACCTCATGCCATGTGACCCAACACTGGCACGTTGAGAGTCTGTGTATTGACTTTGACCAGAACTAATGACAGAGAAGGGACTGAAATACAGTAAAGCATCCCACACGCTGCTGACTCGACATCTGAAGTGGGCACTCCTGACGGCTGGATAAAGCCGTTATCTCGCTGGGCTTGCGACTGATTGACGACTGAGACGAATGGTCATTCGTCTAATTCGGCTCTTGGTCTCAATGTAGTCTGAAATTATTCTCTAAGCAGTCGGAATCAGTATCCTCATTCGCTAATTAGTTGCTCACCTCGATTTTATTCGGCTGCGGATTTTGAACATTTTCAAAACCCTGGTGGCGAATGAACGACTGCATATTTTCGCTAACTTGTCTCTAACTCTTCGCTAACTGGTCTTTTTACTCACCAAGGAGTCTTCAATAGACGGGTTTGCTTCATTTGCTACAAGGATGGATCATGGTCGAAATGCAGTCTCCGGTCGTTAGAGAGTAATTAACAAATTGACGACGACAGACATACGGCCGCTAAGCCAATATTCATCAAATATTCTTCAACAAGACGCCCAGCGGCTGTCTAATTCATTAAACGGTCGTCAAAAAAGTGGCAAATATGTCGCCCCGATGTCGCCAAAAACATGGCCAAATTCATCTGGCAGGAGGTCAAGCAAGAGTAAATGCATTAATTAGGTTTTAGAGCCAAATTTAAAAAAAACAAAAAAACAAAACAGGCCACAGCTAAATTCATATAAGTTAGCAGATAGCGGTTATCGGTAGCTTCAGCTAAATGTTTTAGTGGGTTCTCACTTTAGCATTACCGCTGTTAACTTTTCAGCTAGCGCATTTGCAGCTACCGAAGCTAACGTTTAGGTTAGCTGTTCCCACCACTGCTGGGAGAATTGCGCTCATTTTTGCACCCATGGCTGTGTTGGTTTAAAAATGAGGTCCTTTTAGACTTGGGATGGGACTCTAGAACCAGTTCTAGTTGAGAATTGGTTCCAAACTTTTCAGTTCCTTCGAATCATTCGCCTGCGAGGTTATCAGTTCCTCTTATCAATGACGGCATGTTCTCCTGACAGTGCCGCGTTGCAAAAACACGTGTTGATGTCGGACGTGATGTCATGACATCAAACTATGCATTTAACAACAGGGGAAAACAGCTGCGTTGACATTGAAAATGAGTGCAGGCCTCCGTTTGTCCACACAGAAAAAAATAAAACAGTCGATAAAGAATCAGATCATTAATCAGAATCTATAATGGCATCGATATTGATAAAATTTTATCAATTCCCATCCCTAGGTTAGGGACAGTTATGGTGTGTTGGTATTCTCTGGCAGCAGAATGCATCTGCACCATAGATGAGCAAAACTTGATCTGAAGTCCAGTGCATTTCCGGTATCTAGATGTTCCTCACATAAGTGGGGATGTGCACACAGCCTGCTTGTATATGCAATGAAAGTGAATTGAAAACAACCGCTAAATGAAATCAAAGTAAACACTCATGGAAAAATACCAAACTTCACGTTCCTGCTTCACCTCAAGGAGCTTTGGTTGTTGTTGAACCGTTAACTCACGACAAAATGCCTCATTTGCATCCGCTTTCTCAACACCAGAGCACTGTGTACTTGGCGCATGCAGTCTTAAAGGGAATGACAGGTGACACGCTGATTGGTTTATTTCATTGCGATGCCCAATACACGCCCATGACTAATGAAAAGTACAACACCTTTGCACCCAACGCCCAACTTTACGCCTTCTAAACAGCCTAAGTGAGCCGGACACACCCCAAATTGATTTCAGATGATGCGCCGTAGCCTGTTAAGCTCGGGCTCTAACGCTTTAAAGACAAGAAAAACAGAACCATAAACCATTGAATCTTTGCTCCCCATCTTGTGTGGTCCACATCTTCCTCCTGGCTAACTGATCACTATTATTTACCATTTACAGGACTTGTGTCTCTGTTGGATTTATCAAATTCAGTTTCAACGGTTCTCCATGGACTCTGTGTGAACTCGCAGCCTCTCTGTCGCCGAGACTACACTCCAAACCCTGCTGCAAACGGTACTCACCTTTACAAAGACCCAGGGAGCCTGGATGTCAGAAGCTCACATTAACCACGTTGAAGCATGACAGCACTTTTGGAAATCATGTTGTAAAGCATTTCTGAAATTGAGTGCATTCAACTGACCTTGTCCATGTCTGCAGTCTACTCTGATGAAGATGGGCTATCAAAATTTTTTACACTGTCTCTCAGTATATAAGCAATTTGTCCATAAGCATCTAAACACAGATTACAGTCCTGGTCAGAATTATTGCCACCTCTATAATTTTAAGCACAGAATATAAAATATATTGAGAAATAAATGTACATGAACTACTTAGAGCGCGGAAAATAAGTATTGAACGCGTCAACATTTTTCTCAGTAAATATATTTCTGATGGGGCTATTGACATGAAATTTTTGTCGGTTGTCGGTAACAACCCAAGTAATCCACACATACAAACAAATCAAAACATATATGTCCATAAATTAAGTTATGTGTAATAAAGTGAAATGACACAGGGAATAAGTATTGAACACATGAAGAAAAGGAGCTGCAAAACGGCATGGAAAGCCAAGAAACCAGCTGAAATCTGTCAATATTTAGAAAGCAATCCTGCCCCTTATCAGTGCAAATTAATATCAGCTGGTTTAGTCCTAATTGATGGCCTATAAAAGGGTTTCTCATAACAAAGGCATCACACAAGAAGCATCACATGATGGGTAAAAGCAAAGAGCTCTCTCAAGGCCTCGGCAACCTCGTTGTTGCAAAAGATACTGACCGCACTGGTTATAGACTTATTTCTAAACTTCTGAAT
>OMMV01183959.1:0-10435 GCA_900302635.1 Chatrabus melanurus | reverse complement strand
TTTGTTAAGAATCTACGCACTGATGACATCACAAAAAAATTATCAAAAATTTAAAAAAAAGAAAAAAAAAAGCCCCATCTCTTATAATGGGAGAAATTTAAAAAAAAAAAACATCTCAAAAACTCTGTCAAAGCTCATTGGATTTGAATGAAATTTGGTATATATATGCAGGATCAGACTCTCAACTATCAGACCAAGTTTCATCTGGATCTGATCTGGATTAAGGATTTGGCGGCAATTTAAATTTAACATTGGAAATCCCATTTAACATGTTCAGATGTGTACATCTCAGCGACATCTCAACAGATCAGAATGAATCTTGTGATGCTGTTGTAAGATGGTAATAGCTATAAGCACATAAAGATCTATCCAGATCGGGAAAGTCTTCTGGATCCAATGGATCAAAATGTAAAAATTTCAGGTGCCGGTATGTAAGACGCTTTTGTAAGGTATCTAATAGAGATAGAAATGTCCAACCAGTACCAAAATGTAGCTGGGAGAATGCTGGTTCAGTAAGCTGTCAACAGATTTGAGCTATCTCCAATAGCTCAGCACTTGACTTGATGTCAGCACTTGTAATATATTTCTAATAGTTGTGTAATCTCTGCTGATGTCAGAATTTGTGGTTTATGTATCACTATAATGTAGAATATAAATTCAAGGAATTCAGGAAAAGCTCATTTATCATCGCAAAATGATTTTAATGTCTAGTGGTTTGTTTTCACAGTCATATAAATCATACATGCCAGTCAAAGTTTTTCTTCATGTTCACTAATTGATTTTGCAGGTGACAAATGTGAAAACCTTGGCGGAGGTCTGCGCTCTCTGAGTGCTCTTGTTATGAGGTGTAAATGATGTATGATTTTTGAACTAAAATGGCTTCAAAGTGTTGAAATATTCAATCAGTTTCTGAAAACTTGGGTTTAGATGACAGCAGACTAATTGCACGTGGCTCCTACTATAGATCTGGAGCATTCGTAAATTGTGCTTCTACTTATGAAAAAAAACAAGAAAATTGATTAATGCAGAAGTTCTCTTAAATCACTTATACACCATTTACAAACAAATCTTAGTACAAGTTGTTCTTGCATCAATTCAATTCAATTCAATTCACTTTATTTATATAGCGCCAAATCACAACATAGTCGCCCCAAGGCGCTTCACAAGGGCCTTGCATGAGGCCTATTGTTTCTAAGCATCAAAGATTGTGGGTTAATAATGATTTTCACACTTTATTTTCCACGAAAAATGAGTCATTGCTCTGATATTCTTTGAAAAATGGAAAATGTCAGAGATGGAAAAGTTTAGTTCAGTCTTTAAAAGCTTGTTTAGAAAGGCAATGATTGATATAACCGTTATATGGCCGGCCGTGCATACTATCTCACAGTACAAAAATAAAGAAAATTGATTGTGGAACAGCTTTGCAGCCACCTCTTCGTAGACAGTGTGTCCTTGCTTTAGATCACCTTCTCAGCTCTCTCAGGAAATTGATGCAAAAGCCTGAACCCAGCTAATGCAAAGGCTTCACCTTTTGCAACTCTTTGACTTTTGTCATGGTCAAAGGGTAACTGCTTATTCTGTAATCCAGTCACTGTAATGCGGTAGTGTGCAAAAGTTTTAGGAACTTGTAGAGGTGCATGAATAATTTATAATAATACATATTTAACTGTAATTTTTATTTATTCATGAACAACAAAGAAGATGCAAAAACAGGAAGAAAAAATCCAGCAGCAACTCTCCTCAGTACTTCCACACAGTTTAAGAAACCTGACATCCATGTTGTTCCAAACATCCAGAAAACTAACAGTTCTTTGGATTTAGGTTGACTCAGGTGCTTCTACCTCTTGAGATATATATAAGCCCACACGGCGTCAATGTTGAGATCAGGGCACTTTAGGCACCACACCATTTCCTCATTGATTTTCTATTCACTAAAGATACTGCTCCATGACTTTGACTATATATTTGGTGTTGTCATGGTACAGAATAAATTTAGCAAAGATCAGACACCTTCTTAAAGCTGGTATCTCATTGAGAGACGACTGTTTGGTGACTAAGACGACTGAATTTTTAGACGACTGCTAGACGAATTTGGCCAAATTTGGCCAAGCAACATTGGGGCGACATTTTTGTCACTTTGTGACGACCATGTAGCGAATTAGACAACCGCTGGGCATCTTGTTGAAGAATATTTGATGAATATTCGCTAAGCGGCCGTATATTTGTCGTCCTCAAGTCGTTAATGAGTGGCTAACGACTGGCAACTGCATTTCGACCATGGTCCAACCTTGTAGTAACATGGTGTAACATGTTTTACATGAAACTGTGTTCAGCAGCTTCACCCTCTGAGTAAAAGATAACTGTTCCTCACCCAGTTTTATTCCTTCTACACAGTACTTCCTCTTGAGGTGATGGTTGCATTTCAACTTCCATATTGTATTGGTTTTTTTTTTGTTGTTGTCACCTGTTTGGTAGTCATGCACCGTGCACTGGACTATATGAGTACAAAATCTCTTGAGTGTGTGTGGAAGTTCAGTCTGTCAAAGGTTCCGCAAAATTCTCATAATTAACTCCATAAAAACTATTACATGTTCAACTCTGAAATTTTAGTTTCTCATAGATACAGGTGAGGGCCATTGTACCTTTTACTTTGGGCCATGTTGGCATCTTTTAACATGCACAATGACGTAACATAAAACAAAGACTGGCCTTGCAAGTTGCTCGTGAAGCTTTGTTGCTAATTGCAGGGTCCTGTTGGCCACTAAGGCCACTGTTGCTTGTCTACCCAGGGTAATGGATGCTGTTTTAAAGGCAAAGGGGTTATTTATTTGATTTTGTAATTTCTTTTCTGTTTCTGCACTTTGTATGTTGTACACTGATAAATAAAAACCGCTTCATAGTATTGTTTTTGAACGCATCCAGACTACATCGATATAATGACAACTTTATTTTGTAATTTTATTCTTTGTCAGGTTCCGAGAGAACCCAACACCATGGTGTTGTCTTGTGTCTTGCTGAAGTAGCCATCAGGTTCCGCGCCCTGTAAATCTTTGCGGTACTTGAACGTGTACAGATACTGTTATCCTTGGCAGAGTGAGGTGCCATTTCTTGCACCTTGGCTGATTTCCCCAAGCAGCTCTCACCTGGCGGCGTTCTGTGTTGAGTCCTCTCAAGCAAGGACACCATTCGGCAAAAGTCTTTTTTTTTTTTTTTTTTTTACGGAACTTGTGGACTCCCAACCATCTTGACCCCATCCGTGCTCAGCTCTGGACAGTTCAGGACTGGCACGGCTTGATGTAACTCCATGCAAACTTGGTGTACGCTCTGTCCTCAACTCTTGATATCTTGGGGTAATTTTTTTATGTGTTCGGTGTGAAAATTGGATGCCGCGATGCACCAAGCCCGCACCAGGCTGCCTCGAGCAGAGCGTGAAGCGGTTGAGGCAGCTCAGTGTCCAGCTGAGCTCCCAGCCTTTCTCGACTTGTGCTGATAATGCCGAGCAGCATGCCAACCTCTCTCCGGGACAGGGACGAGAAAGGTGTTGGGAAAACTCAACACCTATCTCGGTAATGTGCAAGAGCTGCTTACCTGTGAAAGCTGAACATGCATCATGCATTCAAACATTTGCACTGGATCTGCTGGAAAAATTGGATACATTTATTCTACTAACTACAGCAGATGATGGTGATAAACTGTATCATGTAACAACAGTATAATTGTCATTTGTTCCCAAACATGTTCTGTGCTATAAAATAAGTACACTGCATACTTTAGTATTAACATGATAAGATTAGAAGCACAGCTGTCACAGATGAATATAATAAGAACCAGTGGTAAAAGAGTGTAATGAAGAACTTGGATTAGATTTGGAAAAGACTGTGACAGCTAAACATTGCCTCACAGGGTGGGAACTTTCACAGAGAAAACTTCAGACTGTTTGCTTTTAGACTCTCTCTTTTTATAGCAAAGGCTTGAGGTCAAAGTCATTTTAAACTCACTTCTCCCTGCTGTGTTTCCAGGTGGAACATTGGCAGACACTCAGGAGGGAGCTCAGAGACACAAGTTTTCCACTATGAACCGCGCCTTCAACAGGAAAAAAGGTGAGCTCAACTCCAGACTCCTCATTAAGCTGACAGAGCTTAGCTGAGCATGAAATGAGCTGCAACAACACAACGCGCAGCCCCGACTTCTCACACTCGTCTGTACTCAGAGCCCCTGTGACAGGGAAGCTTTTTTGTTTGTTGAAGTGTTCAAGCTGGGAGAGTGAAGTTACAGCATCACGCTGTGTAAGCCTCTCTGACAGGTTTGGACAGTGCAACATATTCTCAGTCGCTAACCGTCTAACACTGAGCTTGATCGGAACAACTCATTTGTGGCTGTATTGTTCAAAATTCTCATCAGTATTTGTTGTTGTGCGTAACTAATGACAGAATTTGGGGAATCTGATGCACATGTGTTGCATTTGGTATAATTGAGAATGAAGTGATCATCTCTCCGACACCCACAACATATTGATGTCGATGAAAAAAATGTTTGACTTTACTGTGTTAATAACTACTGGACAGTTAAAAGACAACTTATGTATTTTTTATGCTTTTTCTATTAACAAATAATATTAAAAGTGAAAAAAAAAATTACACTGAAACTACTTTTTTTAAGCAGCCTGAACCTGAAAGGTTCTTTGAAAAATCTTGAGTTTATGATAATTTTTTTATGACTTGCATCAGCTTCTAAACATTAACACTAACTAATTTTAAGTTGTAGTTCTGTGTGTGATTTTTTAAAATCCATCTTTTTAAATATAAAACATGTTTTAGGTGAACTTCAATTTAAAAGAAAATCTAGACTGTATTTCTGTAGCACTTTATCATCTGAAACAGACGCTCAAAGCGCTTTACAATGACGCCTCACATTCACTCATTCTCACACACACACACACACTCAGCGATGTCAGCATGCTGCCATGCAAGGCGCTCAACTGCACACCAGGAGCAACTTGGGGATTAAGGATCAAGGGCCCTTAAGGCCCAATCACACTATGACATTTCCCCCAGGGTGTGGTGAACGCAGGGCAAAGTCGAGAAAATTGGCCAAACGTCAGCAAAACTCATGTTACCAGAGTTTGGTAGCGAACCTCAAACCCAGCATGGCGTTCCACAACATGGTGCTAGCGGAGCCCAGCGGAGGCGGGTGTTAGCCAGCGCTCCATTAGAACAAGCAGGCAACGTGCGGGAGAGGGGGTCGACACACTGCTCTCCAGTGATTCTGAGCAGGCAGGGCGAAGCACCACCCAGCATAGATGTCAATCGGTGAAATATTTTCAACATGTTGAAAATTTTGGACGTGGTCACCGTTCATCAGCGAATACAAGCGAAGGCCAACACAGGCTACCGGAGGCTAGCGATCACACATGAATGAAAATACATTGGCCCAAATGCCCAGGTGTGACTGTGTCTTTAACAGCTAAACCTCTACTGAAATGTCCTCAGCTGGCTTTTGATCATAAAGTAGTGAGTCAACAAGTTCACTAACATAGCCCATTGGGCAAGTCTAACAGCACAAGACATGGCAAGCAGGCCGAAGCAGCACCCAGCAGAGCACTTTTGCCTCACAGCAAAAAGGTCTGGGGTTCCATTCCCATCCATGCCCGGTTCCTTTCTGTGTGGAGTTTGCATGTTCTCCCCGTGTCTGTGTGGGGTCCTCCGGGCACTCCTGTTTCCTCCCACCGTCAAAACATGCACATAAGGGTCCGCTCCTTTCTCTGCCCTTGACTAAGGCAGCGTCTCTACATCTGGAGTTGGTCGCGGGAGTGGCTGCCCACTGCTCCTAGTGGTTGGATTGCATCTAACTATAATTAGGATGGGTTAAATGCAGAGGACAAATTTTGCTATATGTATGTACAATGACAATAAAGACCCTTCTTTGCCTTTTTGCCTCTTTTAACTCTCACCAAGGAGATAAGCCAGCTTTATATTCACTCTTATCCGGTTTCTTGCTCTTGCACTCTCTCTTTTCTTAATTTCCTCCAACAATGTCTTCTGTGGTTTCTTCACTGACTTTGCCACGATGTCCATACTGACATTGTAGCTAGCTGCTGGCTTAACTCCGCCTATGTAAAAACTTTGGTCTGGTGTTTAACATATGCTAAGTTTTTCCCACAATTCGCAGTTCTCACAAGAAGTATTCCATCATGGCACACCAGTTCCATAATGCATTATCAGGCATTTTGGGCTGCTGTGGCAATGACAAGAGACATCATTCTCCCCATTATATGTTGGCGTTGTATCAAAATGAATTTGAATTCTTATTTTACGGTTTAAAAAAAACATATTGTTGCCATAACCCTTTATGACCCAAAGGTGTGTTTGTGTAGTTTCTATATGTTGGCCCTGAGATGGACTGGTGACCTGTCCAGGGTGTACCCCACCTCTTGGCCATTGACTGCTGGGATAGCCACCCCCCCCCAACCCTTAATTGGAATAAGTGGGTATAGAAAATGAATGATACATTACCTCTGTGTTTATGTGGTATTTTGAATGATGATTTGCTAAAAGAGTGGATCAATCAAGCTCTGCTCTTTAGCAGCCAGTATCACATCCAAAATGGAGCTAAAAAGGGCCAATTTTTAAAAAAAAAAGTGTCTTTTATGAAATATGCAGCACTTGGGGTAAAGTTCACTTCTGATTGGCCAGTGCGGTTCAGAGGGAGTGCAACAAGCCTTGAGGTTACCGTGTCTAAACGCAGAGGTGGGGGCGGTCGAGACTGCAGTTTGCACAGCAGCTTGATGTTTTTACCACCATCTGTGCCACTTTCCATGACATGAATCAACAGACTTAGAGAAGCATTGGACAGGTTTTGGGAGGTGTCCAAAGCGCAGGTGGTGTGCTATGGTTTAATAATATTTGTGTCATAATTCACTTTGCCCTATTAGGTCCTTTTAGGTCCTCTATTTTTAGAGTGAAAGATGGTAATCACAGAGAGCATACATTTCACCCACAAGCTTACAAATATTGAAATGCAGGTCCAGTTAGTTATTTCTTTTAATATTATCTGTATATTTCCTCTTGACCACATTGCTGTACATCAGCTGTACCTTTGCACATTTGCAAAATATTTACCTCCTGATTTAGCCTAATTTTGTTCTATACACATTTTTATATTCTGCTGTATCTTTCTGTATTTGTATATGTGTACTGTAGGCTTCATTCAGCAAGAAAAATTCCTAGTGTGTGCGAACACACTTGGCAATAAATCTTCTCTGATTCTGATTCTGAAAGCTCCTTTTTTTAACTGGGATTTAATTTCTGAATTTTAGCGTATTGTGAGGGTGCACACAGCTATGCCTCTGTTGTTTGGGGATGTTGGCAAATGTAAATTCTGCTTGGAACAGAGCAGAGTCTGAAGACTCCCTTTGGCAGCAGATATATAGTCAAGGCCTGTGCAACAAAAAACGTCAATTAAACAGTAAATGGATCCCTCAGCCCGTCCTACCACCCACTGTCCATTTCTGTGTGACTGTGCACAGCGGCAAAGGGTGCACCCATTTAACCGTCTGCCGTGAAATACGCGCTAAAGGCTTGTGACTAAGAGCAAGGTGAGTGTTTTCCTGAACTGCACCGTTCATTGGTACCTCTAAAGTGCCAAACCTTTTGATTTATCTCTCAGTTTAATTTTTGCAACACTTTTCACAGACCATCGTTGGCACACGGTGCCATCCAGTTCATAACAGCTTTTGCGATAAAATTGTTTTTCACTCATCAAGCGATACATGATGATTCATTTGTGATCCTGAAATCACAGCATAATCCTTAGCTTTTTATAAGTATACAGTAGTACTATGGTGGTGCATTTTGTATCATACATATGTGCTTTATGGACTTTAGTAAATATTCAGATTTGTTGTGTAACCTTTTTAACAATATAGGACGACACAACGCAATGAGCGTAAATCCATTTGGGGTGTGTCTGACACCAAAGCTCCCTGAGGTGAAGCAGTGAAGAAGCACGGTGAAGTTTTATGTTTTTCTGCGAGTGTTTACTGTTGTTTTATTGAATAATAATAAGAGGAAGAAGTATGTGCTGTGTACGCCCTGAGGCCCATTGGTGATTATCCTTGGATTTTGTACCGTGAAGCGGATGAGACTCTTGACTCCCCCTGGACGGGACACCACTTGGACGCAGGTTACTTCTCCATCCAAGGTTGGTACCCATTTACAGCTGGGTGTACTGGGACAATACAGATGAAGTGTCTTGTCCAAGGACACAGACATTGAGCGTGACAGAGAATCGAACCCATGTCTACATATTGGTAGCCCAACTCCTTGTCCCACTGAGCTGCCTGCTCTATGTTTGTTATCAATGCTTTTTTGTCCTGTATTTTACGGCATATGTTGTCCCTTGTGTCTGAGAGAGATAGTGGGATTGGCGTCAAAAACAAGATTGCTTCACTTTTCAACCTCACATGACAGACGATACGATGTCAAATGCACACATTGATTATGTGCAGTAGCTGTGAACATGGCTGAGTATTAATATTGTCAGTAGTCATGAACACATAGATTTGTCTGTTTGCTTGACAAAGAGAGAGAGACAGACCAAGTGGTGAGAGAGAGAGAGAGGTGGTGGGGCGACAGCTCTCATAAAATATGTGAGGATTTTTTTTTTTACCTCCCTCCTCCTGCTCTGTCCCCCCCCTCAGGTGGCCATAAAACGCCGTCACGCTAACACACCGTTGCAGGTGATTGGTGACGATACATGCAGGCGAGCAGGGTGTATGTACATCGTGAACCTGCTTATGCAAGGTGCGTCTGAGTGTTGCACTCTTTATACAGGCTGGACTTTCAAATTTTTTGGTGGTCTGAGGTGCAGATACGTTTTGGTAATGGATGATATCAACGCAGCAGCTCTGGGCCCGACCACACCTCATTTTTAGACCAACATTCCCACATGAGCGTAAGCAGTATCGGGATTGAGAGGACGCTGCTTCTGGTCATAAAAATGAAAACTGCATCAGGTGGAAACTAGCGCCGGTTAGTGCCAGGTGGAAGATAGAGCCCGTAATGATTTTTTACACTGTCTCCATTTTATAAGTGGGATCTGGGATAGACTGTTTTGTTTTCAGATGACAGCCTTTGGAGATGGGTTACAAAAAGGCTCACTTACCATCGTGGGCTCACATTAGTGTAAATTATTCAGCATTATAGCGTCTTGTTCCTGCTGAGCCGATTTATTCCACACTGATTTATTAACTTTTTGGGACAAAGTGGTGGTTTAGGAAAAGGCTGTTGAATGGCACAGGTTATGTATCATTTTTGTGTCAACATCTAACATTTTGGTTGTCTGGCTGAACTGCTTCTGCTGCATTTGGCTGAGAAATGGAAGGCTGGCACTGACAATATTTCCATTCCAGTGATTTACTTCACCCTTTAGCTCCGCATCTGGATGTGTTTTGTGGATGTGATCACGTCTTGCAGGTAATGCCAGCTAGGATGTTGGATCATTTTTATCACTTTATGTTTTTGCACCTTGCTCTTGTTCGTGACTTTCACTGAATAGATGGAATCCTTATGCACCTCTTGCTGAGCCACAGCGCTGCAGTTTGCTAAATATCAAACCATTAATCTGTGAAGGAGCATTGGATGAACCTCCTATTTATTTTGGCTAATTTGCCATATATTGCTTACATTGCTCCAAAGAGCAAATGTCCAAATTTCCAGCATGAACATTTTCGATTGTTATTTTGTACGTTCTTTATAATTTTTTGTTACTTTCTTGATTTTCTACCTTTGAAATATAAATACAATATGATTGGGATAATTATTTGCATAGTTTCACGCTGTCCCAGGTAACCGATATAATAACTTAATAATAATAATTTATAAAGCACTTTCATACAATAAGCTTCAAAGCGCTTTACAATGCATATGTTAAAAGACAAAGATTGAGCAATTATCGTATTTGACCGTTTAAGCACACTGTGCTCTAGAAAAATTTTTTTTTTATTGAACATAGGGTGCTCCGGAAATCATTCTTTTAAGTGCACACTGTGGGCTTAATGAACCATGGCGGGCCTCGTTTTGACACAGGAATTGACGCAAAGCTTCATGCGCGCAATGGATTCTGGGATATTTACAACGTTGACTCCGCAATGGCTGAGCAAATGGCAAGACCTGCATTTGAATTTTTATTCCTTTATTCGGGGATTCCACGGTTACAAAAACATTTGGACACCCAAACTTGATGAACTATTGTTTTGCATTTTACAACGACACGTTTTCTGGGATTTGGCAGGACTTGCTTTTACACAGGACTTGAAGCAAAGCTTCATGCGTGCAATGGCTCCTGGGATATTTACGACATTGACTCAGCTGATTATGTTTTGATGCCAACTATTGCTGTGAATGCTGTGAATCTGGGCAATCCGGGTGGCGTGTTT
>OMMV01183938.1:0-13002 GCA_900302635.1 Chatrabus melanurus | reverse complement strand
TTTTTTTTTTTGGCTGACATTTGGCCACTTTTCTCTACCTTTCCCTCCGTTCACCAGCCGCTGGGGTAAACGTCACAGTGGGACTGCGGCTAAAGGAAACGAGTACGTTTGGTTTATTGGGGGGGGGGGTATGTTTCACAGAACATTTTCAGCTAATCAACAGAAATGATTTTGTGTTATATCTGTGATACGTTAGATTAACGATTATTAAAAAATAATCGTTTGATGAGCTACAGAAGAGATTATTGTCGCTGTCCATTCGTTAAACGGGTTCATGACTACGACCTTCACCTTTAGCACACACGGGTACGGCGAGCATAAAGTATCCATAATTTGATCAAAGACCATCTACCTTTTTCTTTGCTTGATTCTTCTGCTTGGAGGTCGGGTCCATAGCTTCCACAACCCACTTAATGCTGTAATAGGTGGCGGCACCAACGATGGTCAACCTCACCAGCAAGCCCACCACCTCGTTCCTGGACAAAGGCCGCAACAGGGCGTCCGTGGGAATATCTTTCAGCAACATGTCTGCCGGCCAACGTCAGTCCCCTGCCTGGACAAAGAGGTAGGAAGCAAAAGGACGAGTGAGGGACAAGACTTCTCATACAGGAGGACACGCAGTTTGGACGCTGGTCCAACTTGTCGTCATCACCACACAGAGGACCCAGGTCTGTCCAAGGGATGCATTTCTGCAAACACCACTGCCGAGTCATTCGCTTTCTTATTAATGTGCTTTTTAATCACATTTACTGCTCAAATGTTACCGGTTTTTTGCACTTCCTGTTTTCAAAATAATGACATACTAATTCTAAATATTAGCAACATTGACATACGACACCTAAATAAAGCCGACATATTGACGTATGTCAATATTTTGAGATATCTCAAAATAATGAGATACTAGTTGGAAATAATGAGCTAAATACGTCAAAAATAATGAGACCTGTTTATTTTTTTTTTTCTTTTCCGTGGCGGAAACGGGATTCTGTATTCAATGAACTTGAAAGGAGAGACAATATTCACACTTTGGCCTGAGCCAGCAAACACAGAAAGCTGCACTTTTCTTTTCTAAAAAAAAACAGAAAAGAAAAATATCCATTTCCAAACGACTGCAACTCAAACCTCATTCCCGCGGCGGTTGTGGTTCGCCGCAAAGCGAATACGCTCACTTCACCAATATTGTCCGCCGATAAATGACGAAATGTTATCTTATGTGACATTGTATAATATCTAACGACAGCAGTATTATAAAAGACTGTGTTTTTTAACAAAGAAGCCTTTTTCCCCTTCATGCTAACGCTAGCATCCCTATCCGCTTTCCAAGCCGTCAAAGCAGCAATTAGACAGCACCAGCGCCCTTTATAGCTGAACATATTATTGTACCTTGGCTTAACAATACAACATTTTCCACATAAAGGAAAACATAAACGCCAACTTACTGAAAGTGTCACTCAATCAGCAGCAGCAATGAGGTTGCACTACTCATTGTAACTCGGGTAGGAACCAACAACTTTGTTCCAGGATTTATTTGGTTCCCTTTCCTCAGTGAGCCGGGTAATACACGTATTCCGCCACTGGAGGGCAGAGCTCGCACACTGTGTGAGGACAGCAAGTGTAACGTCAGTGTCAACCCCTGCTGATCAGGTCTGCAGTGTCACTGTCAACCCCTGCTGATCAGGTCTGCAGTGTCACTGTCAACCCTGCTGATCAGGTCTGCAGTGTCACTGTCATCAGTGCTGATCAGGTCTGCAGACACATGCTGATCTGAGCCCTAAGTGCAGTGTCACTGTCATCACTGCTGATCAGGTCTGCAGTGTCACTGTCATCACTGCTGATCAGGTCTGCAGTGTCACTGTCAACCCCTGCTGATCAGGTCTGCAGTGTCACTGTCAACCCTGCTGATCAGGTCTGCAGTCTCACTGTGATCAGTGCTCTAGTGCAGTGTCACTGTCATCACTGCTGATCAGGTCTGCAGACACATGCTGATCTGAGCCCTAAGTGCAGCATCACTGTCATCACTGCTGATCAGGTCTGCAGACACATGCTGATCTGAGCCCTAATCTGAACATCACTGCAGCTTCATCCATATATCAGCCTAAATTTAGCGGGAGCTAACTGGTTTACTAATGGTTCGCTGAAAAGCTAATCCGCTAACAAACAAAAAAAAGGTTAGCATCACTAATTAGCTGTTTCCTGACTGCTGAACTGTGCCCAACACTGCTTTCCGTGACATTTGCCACTTTTATTTGGAGTAAAAGATCAAATTTTTAGTTTTTAGCAGAAGATACTGTACAAAATTTAATAGTTAACACATCTGAAATGTATAGTAGTTATCCAAATAAAGATTTTTTTTTGAGCAATACCTTTATTTTGTTATGACTGAACAATGTACGCGTCTTATAAGCAGCACAGGCATTGCAGGGTTTCGAACTGTGAATACATTTGATTGTAACAATTTACATTTTTCAATGCATTTTTGAAAAAGTACACAAAAAGTACTCAAAACTATAATATGTAGTAATCAACTATATTATATACCAATTTAGGCTTTGAGTACATGTGTTGTCATTGTGCAAAGCATCAGACAGTAAAGTTGTGTATCTTTCAGCGCAGATTGCTCTTGGCTGTGGAAGTGTTGACACCAAACACTCCACAGCGTGTCTTCGGGTGTGCTGGATGCAAATTTGGCCTCGCATGTTACCTCAACTCTAACACCCTAATCAGTGTTTGTTTTGTGTTCATTTCCAGTGCCGTCGGAAAATGGATAATCACCCTTTTTAACAGCTGCCTCATGCAAAATGGTCTTCTCCAGTGGGCAGTTTATCATACATGGGCCAGAGGGATTGTTAATTGTCACAGATTGTGTGTTAAATTTGAAAATGCACGTTACAGCTTCTATTCAGACTGTTCTCTGCTTCAGGGTACAGAAGTGTAGAATTTGTTGTGCAATTCCAGTTTTTTGTTGACACTTTTCCCAAGACTCAGCTCTTAGCGTACCTGAAATATTAACCTTACATTCCACTGGTGCAAACGGGCCCAGTCTGTGCCGGGCCCAGGCAGACATCTGCTCCAACCACACCTCCAGAAAGTTGCCACGTATCTGCCACAGCCAGGAGATACATGGGAGTCCACTTGGCCAGTTGTTTGGGTCCTCAACACTGAGGCACCTGCATGCTGGATGATGCCCAGAGAAGCACGCTACATGGCCAAAATGTCGTAGTTATTGAGATCGAGAGTGTGGATAAAAATAGACATTAGACCACTTTATATATTGCATGTATTCATATTTACACACTTTAATCTTCTGCACTTTGCTCCACATGCTCCCAATCTGCAGGTGTCTGAGCTCCACACTCCCTCTCCTGTAGCTGTTTTGTGTCAAGGACTAATTCTCACTGCTCACAGCAAAACCTTTTTGTTCACCAGAAGACTCCCTTTTTTCTGTTATCTTGCCTTCATGACTGTCTTATAAAACTGTAAGCCAAACACTTTTTCCTCATCAGAACGGGGACAGCCAACTTGGGTCTGATTTGTTCTGATCCTTTGATCAAAGATAAGTTTTTATTTTCTTTGCTTTAATAAATTACACAGAAAAGACAACTGAGGTCTCCATTCTTTGTTATTCAGAAGTGAACGGACATTTTTCCACCACAACAGATGCCTGGGAAGAGCTTATGGAGAAATGAGGTTGCTGGACAGAGGTGTTTGGCGATGCCAGTACCTTTGCAGGAGAAAGAAGGTCCAAGTCTTTCGGGTCCTGGTACTTCCTGTCTTGCTGTGAGACTTGGATGCTAACCTGTGACCTAAGGCGATGACTGTATGTCTTTGGTACTAGGTCTCTTCGGAGTATTCTTGGGTGCCACTGGAATGACGTTGTTTCAAACGAATGGCTACTGAGTGAGGTGCACCACTTGGATTGTGAGGGAAGGTCAGCTCTGACGTTTTGGCTATGTGTCTGTCTGCATTTGGACTCAAATGTATATTTGTCATTTATATTATCATTTATAAAGCTATATATGACATATCCATCATTACTGCACTGCCTAACAGGATAGTCATTTAGAGAACTTTGCAGATGCAGGTGGGCCGCCATTAGCACTTTGTGAGTAGTCCAAAGCTCCAAAATAGCACAATTAAAAACGGCTTCTTGGCATAAGTGACAAATTTTGCATGTACCTTAGTTAATCATATTTCATCACCGGGGCAGGCAGGAATCCTAAGCGACACAAATCAAACACACTCAAATGGAAGCAGGTGCACAAACAAAAATAAAACTGAAAAGGGATGGAGAAAAATTACAAGTGTGCTCACCAAAACACGATTCAGCCTCCAATTATTCAAAACTGCCTGAGGAACAACTGAAAATCAGCACCAGCGTTGCCAGATTGGTGGGTTCCCATCCAACTGGAATGTCTGGGTACAGGTAACATGAGCTACTTTTTGCCAACATTTCTCTGTTTTTCTGACACCACTATTTTTTGAAATTATATTTGGCTTTTTGATGTGGATGTGATGAGGATTGGTACACTCACATGCCGGTAAGTTGCAGTTTTACACACTGCAGAGAAAAGGTTCATGCTATTTGTGTTCCGTTGCTGCAGATATTTTTAATCCACACTGCATTCTGACCACTGTTTAATAGTGCTTGCATTATTTTTTAGATTACTCAGTTTGATAGTTTTGCAGAAACGATGGTCAGTTGTGTGCAAGTTTGTCTCTTGTACAATACAGCAAATCAACCATGTTTTTGCTTAGCAGTTACTTTAAGCTTTAATACACAGCTGGAAAAAACATTTGTAATTTTGATTCAGCCTACTTTTAGCCACAATTCCTCATGAAATATGCACATATTCCTTTTATGATTTTTCACAGATTTCATGGAAGTTATTATTTGAGTGGGTTTTTTAATTGAATTGTGTGGGTTTTTTCCCCCTGCACTGAAAACAGCGTAGGCCTTTGACAACAAAAATGTAGAGGAGTGTGTGGGTTAGTTGCCACATCCGCTCCGGCGTTTGTTGCTTGCACAGAAGCATTGTCTACCTCAAAGGAGCTCTGTTCATTTGTTCTCCACATAAGAAGGTTTAATTTTTTTACTTTGAAATGATGGCATGATTATGGCAGGGGCAATCCTGCTTCAAAGGTGCTCAGAAATCAAACATTTCAAGCATTCTTGATCAATCAAATCAAAATATCAGTTCAGGCAGAGCACTGAAGTCGCCATTGTTGGTTGATCTGTAGCCACTGCTTTGCTTTTGCTTTACAAAGAGTGATTGAGTATAACCCCAAAACAGCAGAGTTGTTTCTGCCAAATACCTGGTTCTGAATAACCATTTGTACTAAATGGTCAATAACTTGGTGCCATTGCCTCTGACTGAAATGATTCCTTACATGTAGAGGTGATACTTTGTTACCAAGTGTACTGAAACCATGGGACTTCAGCGCTGTGGGTGTGGATCTGCACCTCTGTTGAAAGTCATTCCAGTTAACTGGATTTTGAACAAAAGGCTGGAATAAACGGGACTGTAATATTTATAGGACTTGAATCTTTTTTCTTTGTTCTGAGGACTTGCATAAAATCGCTCCAAAGCCTCTCCCTCACTTGTACTTCAATTTGTGGTCAACTTTGGTTGCAAAGTTCAGTCTTGCACAGTCTCTAAGTCTTTAGGGTCCTGGTGCCTCCTGTCTTACTGTATGGTTGTGAGACTTGGATGCTAACCAGTGACCTAAGGCAATAACTGGATGTCTTTGGCACTAAGTATCTTTGGAGAATCCTTGGGTAATGCTGGAATGACTTCATGTCAAAGGAATGGTGTCATGGTTCAAGCTTTGGTGTTCTGGTGTATTTTATTGTTCAGGCCTGTTTGTGTTTTACAATGTGTCATTTGGTGTTCTTCTGCTTTCTGTTTAGGCAGGATGGTTTATTGCAGTTGTTGGTTTAGTTTCTCCAATGTCCATTTAGTTCCTCTTGCATTTCTAGTGCCTGTTGTAGTTTTTGTTGTATTCCATAGTGCCTGTTTAGATTCTGATTATTTTCTCGGTTTAGTTCTGCTCTGTCCCGCACCTTGTCTCGAGCTCCCTCTGGTGTCCCACTGTGCTCTCTCTCTCTCTCTCCCTTGCTCTCTTGTTCCCCCTGGTGTCCCCTAGTTGCATTGTCACAGGTGTTTTATGTTGTCTTTTAGATTGCCTGCACCTGTCTGTCTTTTGCAATCACCACCTTTGCATTTAAGGTCCCTCTTTTGTGTTTGAGGTCACTGGTTTTCCTGGTTTGCTTCCTGGTTTGTCCTGCATTCTCCCAGTGGTTTCCAGCTTGTCCCCTGTGTGTCTTCCTCAGTAGTTCTCCTGTATGTGACTTTTCCCCAGTGGCTCTTCTGTGTGCGTTACATCTGTGGTTTCACCTGGACTCATCACCTGTCTTTTGGACTCATTTGGACACTGCACAACCGGTAATAAATCTCTTAATTTAAGATATTAGTTCTCCCTGTGTCTGTGTGCCTGCGAGTGGGTTCTGCTCAGCTAAACATAACAAGCGGTTACTTAAGGCGTTTTCACACCAACAACAATTAGTGCACAGCAATTGGACTTTGGTGCATTTTACCCTTTGGTTCGGTTCGTTTGCATTGGGTATATTGTAACAATCGCACTCAGGTCTGCACCAAATTAATCGGTCCGAGTCCTCCAAAGAGAGGTGGTCTCGATCCGCACCAAATGCCGAACTCTGGTGCTGTCACTTTGGTGAGAAAGCAACCTAATGCCAGTGTCACACTGTCACGTATTTGCTTCCCACACGCATCGCGTATTTGAAATTTAATTTATGGCCCATAAACGGAAAAAACTGTTTGAGGTGTATTTGCTCTCTGTAACTGCATCTGCCTGAAAAAAGGTGACGCGCTGTCAGAGCCAGGCGGGGACACCCACAGCGAAGTCACGCAAGCATGACTCAGTCTTAATAAAAATGAAGACCAAGCTAAACTTCTTTTTTGGGGGGATACATGCGCTCTGCAGAGATGCACTGCTCAGGTGATCTGTGTCCAGATGATCTGTGTTCAGATCATCTGCTCTGCAGAGGTGCGCAGTGGCGCACGCACCTCTGCCAAGCAGATATACCCCCCACCCCAAAACAAAACATCTAGCTTGGTCTTTATTCTTTTTTTTTTTTAAAGAGTGAGTGACGGCACATGCTTGTGTGAGTTTGTTGTGTGTGTCTCCCTGGCTCTGTGAGCGCGTCACTTTTTTTCATGCAGATGCCTGAAAAAATGAAGCTCAATGACGGTGTGCCATGCACACGTCGCATGCACAAGGTCATTGAGTGACATCATTGATTGACAGATTGATAGACCAATCAATCCCCATTAGGGAGAGCAACAAGGCTCTCCCTAACGGGCAGTCTATTTTGGTCCATTTAGAAATACGCATTTGTGAAATCAAACCGCACCAAAGTCTGTTTGCTACATTGTATCAATTTATTGCCTGTTACGGACCAAAGCAATCGAGCTATTGGTCTGAAAACGCCTTTAGGGAGACTCAGATGAGGAGTACCACTTCATGGTGAGTGAGTGCCAGCTACAACATTTTGGTCATGTGGCGCGTTTCTGTAAGCATGGTCCAGCATGCAGGTGCCTCAGTGTAGAGGACCTCAGCGGCTGGAGAAGGCCAAGGGGACGCCCACGTTTCATCTGACTGAGGTGGGGATGGACCAGTTTTGTGCCTGGGTGGTTGCCATCCAGGGCCCAGGGCGGTTCTGTGGTGTGGTGGATGTGGCAATGCTCCACACCAGTGCATGCTCCTTGTCTTGACTTGTCCACTTCAGCTTTGTTGGCCCTTCGATGGATTTCACCTCTCACTAGTGGTGGACGGTATACAGATTGGACCAGTGAACCGATACCTTCACATGGGTTTTTCTAAACCGGGGAACAGGGGCGCTGTGCCCTCATACTTTCTGTGTGCACCCTCTTAGGAGCCTTTTACACCAAATGCACAAAGCACTGTGTGCCACTCTGAAGCCCATTATATTCAATGGCTAGCCCTGTGCAGAAGCCGGCGGTGAGCAAAGCGGCAGGCGCCATCGCTCCGCTGTGCTCGCGCCACTACCGGTCAGCACCAGCGCAAACCAAACTCAACTTTGACCGAGGCACGCAGAGATGCTTGGCTAATAGAAACAAGGCACCCAGCCCAACACGGAAGACAACAAACTGAAGAAGCTGATGTGTGTCAGAGCAGAAAGAGAGCTCCTGCTAGTTTTATCACAGAGGAAAAAAAGAAAAATCCTTCCAAATATACATTCATCATTTGCTTTTTGACCTCAAGTTTAATGTTTGACTACAAATAAGTGTGTTTTGAAGTAAAGTTACCAGGAAAACATGATCTGCAGACATCCATTAAAGCACACTTTTATCAAGGAAGGAAAAGAGACCTTGGAAATTTGTGTTCTTTGCCGTTTAACCTCACCTTTCAGAAAAATACAAGAAAACCAATTTTCCCTCTCAGGTAGCCTTAGAATGCACCATTTTCATCTCCAATTTTCAAAAGCTCCATACCATGGAAGGGGGGGGTGACCCCTTCCCGCATCATCCCCTCGCTTTGTCGCTTCGCTCCCTCACCATTCATATTGCCCTCATACTCTTTCTTTTCTAGAAAAACCCCTGCTTCATACCGCTTGAAAGTAGGAAAGTGTGTGACATGTGCCTGCACCTCTCTTGAAAGCCATTCTCGTTGAGTGGATTTTAAACAAAAGGCTAGAATAAAAAGGACTGTATCTTCTTTCAACTTTTTTCTTTCTTCTGAGCACTTGCATTGGGTAAATGACTCCAGAGCCTCCCCCTCCTTTGCAGTCCAGTTTGTGGTCAAATTTCGTTGCGAAGTTCAGTCTTGCACAGTTCCTACTTTAAGTGACCTGCAAAGTTAGGTCCACTCTTATTGTGGAACATGGAATGCAGACTACTGTAAAAATGTTCCGTTAAAAAGCTTTAATCCCCCCTGTACTGCAGCAGCGAGTCCCAGGAGACAGCAGGCTGACAGGACCATTTTGATGGGTCTGGGCATGAAAGCACAGACTCGTGTATCTGCAAAGTGCAGCTGGGGCCCCACATTCCCACAACACCTTGCACCTCACCCAAACAACCACTCTCGAGCAGGTGGAGCATTAAAAAAGAAAGGAAGAAAAAAATACATTTAGCTCCTGTCACTGTCAGCCTCCATCATGCTGTAAAAAAACTTACCTCTCTGCCTCCCTGCTCTGAGCTTTCACATGGTGTTTTTCATTTTGAGAAAACACGCTGCCAACTTATTGTTTTTTTATGAAGAGATATAAATCTGTGTTGACACATAAAAGCGGTGGCATACTTCATCTGTAGCACCAGGTTAGAAACTCCACCATAGTATGTTTGGTTCTTGGCAGTGGTGGGCTTGAAACCTTCTCTATACCTTGGAAGACCTTCAAGGATCCAGGAATGTGTCCGTGATGAACCGGGATAGTCCGTCATTGGCCTTGTTTTAACCGTGGTGGGATTTCCAAGATGATTAAACATTTCTGTGATCCGTCGTGAACTTTGACATACTTTGGTAATCTGTTGTATTTCTGGGGAGCCCGTAACGCTGTCATACATGCCGTGACATCACCGGGAGGTTTTCCAGAAGACCCAAGGTTGCGCAAAAATGATACTACAGGTTGTTGTGGTCTTTCGGCTTCTCCCAATTTCAACTTGGGGTCACCACAGCATACCCGATAGGGATCTGCATGTTGATTTGGCACAAGTTTTACACCGGATGCCCTTCCTGATGCAACTCCACATTGCATGGAGAATGGGCAGGGATGGCCTTGAACCGGGAACCTTCTGCTGTGAAAGCGATTAAACTTAACCGCTTGGCCGCCGAGCTGCCCAAAAATGATACTACAGGTGTGCTGCAGTTATTTTTGCATGTTACGTGGTACACGTCCAGCACATTACATCATCAAATTGCGTGCTAGATCACATTCGTGTGCAGCCATGATCTTCACACTGGTTTGCCGTGGTTATAGACCTTCCCGGATTCATATCCATGAATGTGAGAACAGGGCTTTAGAACTCTTTACTCACAGCGTCAAGGACTTGGGTTCAGTTCCCCACGAAAGCCCAGTTCCTGCCTGTCTGGAGGTTTAATGGTGTTTTTGTCGGTTTCCTTGAGGCCTCTGGTTTCATCCCACTGTCAAAACATACACATGTGGTTGATGGTTCTTCCACTACCCTTGGCCAAGGCACTGCACTGTGGCTGCCTGCTGCTGCTAGCGGTTAGCTCGCCACTCCCTTTCATAATCAAAATTAGAGTTGTGGCTTGTTCGACAAGTTGTCTGATGAAGTATGCCACAAACTGTGCCATGACTTCACATCTCATTTTACTACTTTTAAGACCAGCTAGAATGTGGCATAATTTTTTCCCCACTAGTGGGTGTATTTAAAAACTACAATATACTGTCAATGGGCGGCATGGTGGCTTAGTGGTTAGCACTGTTGCCTCACAGCTAGAAGGTCCCGGGTTCGCTTCCGACCTGGTCCTTTCTGTGTGGAGTTTGCATGTTCTCACCGTGTTTGTGTGGGTTCCCTCCAGGTGCTCCGGCTTCCTCCCACTTCCAAAGACATGCAGGTTAGGTGAACTGGTGACTCTAAATTGACCGTAGGTGTGAGTGAGAGTGTGAATGTGTTTGTCTGTCTATATGTGGCCCTGCAATGGACTGGCGGCCTGTCTATGGTGTACCCTGCCTCTCGCCCAATGACCACTGGGATAGGCTCCAGCACCCCCCGTGACCCTTAATTGGAGTAAGCGGGTATAGAAAATGAATGAATATACTGTCAATGCCTCACCACACTGCCTCACTTTTCAGCAAATATTGGCCACATTCAGCAGTTAATTACCCTTTCAGTCTCCCTGGAAGAGATATTACCTTAAGTAGGATAAGGAACCATTTGGATTATTTATTTGCTTGTTACCCAGAGGAGTGCAAAAGATTTATGTTTAAAAACAGCACAGAACCACACTTCTCAGCCAACATATTTAAGTGGACTGTCTCATTGGTTTGACAGAAAAATCGCAAGCAAGGCAGTACACTATTTATGTAGCAATTTAAAAACATTAGTAATTTTTGGACATTGATGATTTTGCCATTTTGACTACCTGTCACAGAATATTAGAGCCAAACCCAAATAATCAGATGTAGATGAAGTTTTTTTTATTTTAATTTTATTTTTTTTAAATAGACTTGTCCAATTCTCTTATCTTGGCGCTGATGTCTGATGTCTCTGGGTCCTCGGCCTTTGAGCTCGAGAGACACCTGGGAAGAGCTTATGGAGTCATGAGATTGCTGGACAGAGGTGTTTGGCAATGCTGATACCTTTGCAGGAGAATGAAAGTCCAAGTTCTTCGGGTCCTGGTGCTTCTTGTCTTACTGTATGGTTGTGAGACTTGAATACTAACCAGTGACCTAAGGTGACAACTGGATGTCTTTGATACAATGTCTCCTTGAAGGATCCATGGGTAGCGCTGGAATTGCTTTGTGTCAAACAAATGGTAACTTAGACTCAGATGAGGAGTATCGCTTGCATTGTGAGGTAACCTCAGCAATGACATTTTGGCCATGTGGCGCGTTTCTCTGGGCATGAGGATGAGGACTCCAACAACTGGAGAAGGCCAAAGGGACGCCCACGTTTCACTTGGCTGTAGCAGCTAGATGGCTACTTTCGGAGATGGGGATGGACCGATTGTCTGCCTGCGTGGTTGCCATCCAGGACCCAAGGTGGTTCCATAATGTGGTGGATGTGATGACATGCAGCATCAGCACATGCTTCTACATCTGATCTAATTAGTAAAGATTTTCCTTTCTTTGAGTATAAAAAGAAATCAAAATACAGAAATTGAAAACAAATCCAAAATATGGAACCAAATGAACACATCTTCTAAGTGAATGGATCTTAAAGAACCCTGAAACAAACAGGTGTGTGGAGCCTTTCCTCATATAAATCAGGAAGTTTTCTACTACGATGGCACCATATTTCCTGCTACACAATAAATGAAATGTTCAGCCGAATATATGATTTTAAGTCAGACAATGAGATATGCAAATACACAAGTGTGTTGAACCCTCTGCTATGGAGGTAATATTTTCAGTTGGCTTTGCCAGTCTGTGGACAACATAACTCAGTTCAGATTTTATTGACATCTGGTGGTGAGGAAGGCCTTGGATCAAGGAAAAGTTGATTTGATTTTTTTTTTAAGCCTTTATTTTGCTTGTGCAGTGAAAGACAGCAAATGTCACCCAGCTCAGAAATCAAATGTGAGGATGCTGCAGATTGCATCTTGCTATATGGTCAGCCCCTTAATCCCTTAGCCAGCAGTGCACCCCAGCCCAGGTTAGATTTTGAGGTGGATCCAGATGCACACCCAGGTTCACTTTTCTAAATTATTACATAGTTATTCATAGTTTGTTGAAAATGCTCCTCCACTTGGACTCCAGCATATTTAAACCTTGAGGTATTTGCGCTCATTCAGTTTTTTTGTTTTTTTTTAATAGTTAATTAGTTACAGCTTAAGGCTCAGTCACACTATGATGTAACCCCAGCATGTGGTGAACGCAGGGCAAAGTCGAGAAAATTGGCCAAACACCTTCAAAAGTCACGTTACCGGAGTTTGGTAGCGAACCTCAAACGCAGCACGGCGTTCCACAACATGGTGCTAGCGGAGGCGGGCGTTAGCCAGCGCTCCATTAGAACAAGCGGGACTTTTGCCAACGTGGCAACATGCAGGAAAGGGGTTCGACACACCACTGTCCAGTGATTCTGAGCAGGCAGGGCGAAGCAGCACCCAAACGTTAGCCAGCGTAGACGATCGCACCAGTAACTTTGGTTAGCGGAGGCTAGTGGATGCTAATGGAGGCTAACGTGGTTGTAGCAGAGATTAACTTTCTCTAACGGTCTCCATCCTAGCCAGAGGTACGTCAGCAAACGGCAAGGAATTTTAAACATGTTGAAATTTTTG
>OMMV01183904.1:0-15321 GCA_900302635.1 Chatrabus melanurus | reverse complement strand
CTGTTATGCTTAGTTCTAACGTTACAGGGTAACATGTGTCATATGTCATAGTGTCTGTCATGTCTTGGAGGATCTGGTCTGTCTGTGCCTTTTTGTATTTCAGTGTTTTCAGGTTTCACCACTCCCTGCAGGCAATCAGGACACCTGAGGCGGTACACAGCTGGCGCCAGTTGACACTGCCTATTTAAGGAGGGGCAGCATCTCTGTCCGGCGCCAGATGATTGTCATTCACTCGCTGTGGTAACGTTGGCCTGCGAAATCTCTGCGCCATTCTTGTCCTGTTTAAAGGAGATCTATTATCCACGTCCACATTGGATTTTGTCTGTCTGGTTTGTTTTTGGTCATTGGGAGTAATCTGTTTTTTCTCTCTCTGCAGTCTGTAGCCGCCTCAAGGAATCCTGTTCTGCCTGCGCCTGTTCCAGCCCATCGTTTGTCCAGCTGTTGTCGCCCCTCCTTGGTTTCCCCTTGGCTGCCAGTCGTTTACATCAGCCTGCTTATTTGGTTTATCTATTAATAAAACTGTTCCTTTTTTTGATACTAATCTGGTCTCTGAGCATTTGGGTTCTTTCTGGTTCCTGGTTGCCGACCACGACAACCACCTTATACCTTCTCCAACTATTAGTCAAGTATCCCTTTTACTGCTGGATGAGCAGGAGGGGGGGCATCAGGTGCCCGTCCTAGCCGGCGCCCTTCTGCACAGAAGGCCAGTGCTCTAACCACTTAGAAATTAATAATAAAAAAAAATAAAGATAAGAAATACTTTAACAAACATTAAAACATCAAGATAAAATTACCCAACATCAATGACAGTAGGCAGCCAAGAACAGAAAAGTCTTGACTTTTGTTTTAAAAGTCTCACTTGAACGCGAATGCCTAATTTCGCTTTCAAGTTCACTATGTCTGAGCATGAACTGAAAAAACTCAACCACTTGCTGCTGGTTTCTTACATTTAGGATAATATGTCATGGAGGCCACACAAAAAAAAAAGTCTTACGAAACCATACAAAAATTTTGATTAAGTTAAGTGGTGTGCGTGGTGGCCAAGTGGTTAATGCACTTGCTTTTAAAACAGAAGGTTCCCACTTCAAGATCACCCGTGCCCATTCTCCATGTAATGTGAAGTTGTGTCAGAAAGGGCATCCAGAGTAAAACGTGCCAAATCAACATGCAGATCCACAGTGAATCTTCTGTAACAAAAAGGGAGAAGCTGAAAGAACCTTCGTCCTGACCAGGGTGCATCTGTATCTCTTTAGGAGACTAAAAAATGATTGAGGGCAGGGATGTCAAATTTAATCATGATAACCATCCAGAGACTTGTACAAAAATTCATAATTAGTCATTTACTTATTAAACAGCTATTCCCGCTATAATGTTATCACATCTCTGATTGGCGTTGCCTTTCTAACAAAGGAGAGATAGACAGAAGTGCATCTGAATGAGTGGACTCAACACAAAGTTGGAGAATTACTCCACCTGCCACCCATAACAATAAAAGCACACTTTATGATGAAGTTGAGAACAAGAGTGATGGGAATGGCTGTAAATAAGAGCCTCACTGTTGCCTTCAGTCCTGGTGATCGCCTGTGTAACAGAATTTGTTGCCTGACCTGATCTTGCCAAAAATCATTCAAATGAAAATAATCTAATCATGCGTTACAGTGTGTTGATGGTGGCTATTGCAATAAATAAAAGCCACTCTTATGGTCAAAATCCTAATTAACTGAATAATTTATTTTTCAAACTTTGCAAAAACAAGAACAAATTGTCTCCATAGCTGGTCTGGATTCTCCGTCAGGGTGGATACTCACCATCATTTGAACTCGGCCCTTTGTGAGTTTTGTGGTTGTGTCATTCTGCTGCTCAGAAAGGCGTAGCCAGATACCACAAATGTCTAAAGGATTGTTGCGAACAATTTCTCATCTGTATTGTTTATTTAAAGAGTGTACAAAAAGAAATCCTACGAGGAAAATTATATAATTTAATTCCACATGACACGTGACACAACAACATCGTTTGCAAGATAAAGACGTGGAAATGTTGGCAATGACACAAAGCTCTTTCCTAAAAGAGAGAAGGTCACCGAGACGAACTGCATTATAGCTGCTGTACATCTGTTCAGTGCAAAATGCGTGTATTCACAAATGTGTAATGCGTGGGCATGTAGGTTCATCTGTTTTTATGATAACAAGGAAAACAGCCTCACTACATTAAATCATATCCAGAGACAAATAGTTGGAGGCCAGAAGTAATACAACCATAACCAATGTCCTGATCTTATGTCAGTCTGGGACACAAACTCTACCTATATTATGTGTACTAGTTGGATAATAATGGCTGGAAAAATAAAAGGAGATACTTAGAATATTTCTGATCTGAGATAAATTGAATGAATTGCAGCCTGAAACTCCACCCAGGACCAAGGACTCATAAATCTTGCTTGTGATGCGGCAGGTCGTGAACTGTGGATGACATTTGCCTGGTTACTGAACCAGACCTCAAGAGTACACAAACATTGTTTGTGTACCAACCACAGACATACTCATTATGGAAACAAACAAACACAACAATCAACACAACATCACTCACCTCAATCATTACTGAATGTTCAGTTTGCAAGTCTTCAATTTTTGTCCTATAATTGTTTTGCAACATCTCTGCTTTTATTAAAACACTACATATGGCTGCATGCAAAGCTGCATTGTGGTGGTTTGTAAGTTGGTATTTATCACCAAGACAGATTTAAAGCTTTTTACATTGTTGGACTGAGTATCAAAGCAACACCATGTCTTGTATTGAAGACAATACACTGGTGCCACGCATCGCCGCACCCACCACACTACAGAACTACCTTGGATCCTGGATGGCAACCATGCAGGCAGACAACCAGTCCATCCCCACCTCTTGAAAGTAAACATCTAATCACCGCAGCCAGGTGAAAAATGCACCTCCGATTGACCTTCTTCAGTTGCTGGGTTCCTCAACACTGAGGCACCCACGTGCTGGATCATGCCCAGAGAAACACGACACATGTCCAAAATGTCATATGTCAAATGTCTGATAGTGACGTGGGTCTGCTCAACAGAAGCACCGTGCTTTCTGTGGTCTGTAGATATGCAACGTGCAGATTAATATAGCGCGATGTTTATCACAAAACATGCTATTAAAACTGACAAACATGCCAAAGACACTCCGTGATTGCTCACCTGCGGAAATGTGCTCTTCTTCTGCGCTTCACAGACACGTTCACAGCGACAGGACATACCACAGCTTCCTCCCGCTGGCGGTTAATATTACTGTACTGTTTCCCAAAATAGACGGATCCACTGTCCACACACGGAAAGGACTCCGCCGTTTTCGTTTCGATCCACTCTGGAGAGCGTTTTGGGGTGGCGAAAATGACGGATTAGTGTGAATGAAAGATCAAAATGGATAGATACTTAGCCGTTTTCCTGTGAAAATGGAGCAATGTGGACAAGGCCTGATTCTCCCTAAGTAATCATTTGTTTGATACATTACATTACATTCATTTAGCTGACGCTTTTATCCAAAGTGGCTTACAAGTGAGGAATCACAATCAAGCTGTAGTTCGAAGGGGGACTTCAGCATAACAATAAATACTATCTTTGAAATTTAAAGGACACTCCAGCATAATGATGAAGACCATCTTTACATACACATACAAACCACTGAGTGATTATGCAAAAATGTAAGCTGAAAACAGAGAGTGAAATTTGAGAAGGCAATGAAAGGTTGAGACAGAAAAAACTGCACAGTAAGTGCGAGTTAGGGATATTAGGGTTGTTAGAGATGTTGGGAGACTAGGTACTCTTGGAAGAGTTGGGTTTTCAAGAGCTTCTTAAAGGTAAAAAGGGACACCTCTGCTCTGATAGCATTTGATACAAAGTCATTCTAGCGGTATCCAAGGATCCACCAAAGAGACCTTGTACCGAAGACATCCAGCCATCACTTTAGGTCACTGGTTAGCGTCCAAGTCTCACAACCATACAGTAAGACAGTAAGCACCAGGACCCTAAAGACTTGGACCTTCATTCTCCTACAAAGATATCGGCATTGCCAAACACTTTTATCCAGCGACCTCATGACTCCATAATCTTTTTACAGGCGTCTCTCATGAGGACCCAGAAACATGAATGTCACTGTCGAGATGAGTGAATCTCTCTGCAACAGGGGTCACCAACCCTGGTCCTGGAGATCACCTGTCTTGCATGTTTTACAACTCTCCCTGCTCCACCCACTGTGAACTAAGTCAGGTGAAGAGCTAGCAAACCCCAGACTTGACTAATCCGCTGTGGTTGCAGCAGGTACACATGGAAAACATGTAGGACTGGTGATCTCCAGGACCAGGGTTGGTGACCCCTGCTCTACAAGTTCAATACTTTCACTGCACACAGATACACGTCGGATGGTTGAGCCCGGAAACTCATCGAAAGCCTGGATCTTAGATTTGAGCCAGTACAATTGCAAATCCAGGCAGTCCGATTCCTCACTCAGCTCCTAAAGTGTTGCAATCAGAGCATCCAGTGATTCTGCAAAGATCACAGCATCGTCTGCGAAGTCAAGGTCAGTAAAACATTCCTCGCCAACAAGGGCACTTTAAAAAAAGTAGAGAAAATCAACATCAACACAGGCTGTCAAGAAACGTTGCCGCTGTGCTTGCATTCAATGAGTACTTGCAGAGCTCATTCAATCATCATATTTTCCAAGTGTAATATAATTTTAGAATATTTATTACGTTATTATTTATGCAAAATTACATTCATAGCTTATTTGTAAGTAAATCTTTATGATGACCTATTGATGTCTTTGTTTACATCATTTGGAAGCATGTTTGGGGTGACAGCGCACTGTCAATGGGTGGGCCTGACCCGTTGGGCCCATTCTTCAGATTCTGTAGCGTGAAGCGGATGAGCGCCTAAAACTCCCCCTGGACAGGACACTTCCCCAGCCAAGGCCGGTACCCATTTATAGTTGGGCAGACTAGGACAATGCAGATTAAATGTTTTGTCCAAGGACATACACGTAGCACGAGCAAGATTCGAATGCAGGTCTACATATTGGCAGGCCAGCTCCTTATCCACCGAGCTACCTGGTCTGCTCTTTTTGGGCACTGGGAAAGTCATTAGTTTTCCAATGTTGTGATTCTTCCAAATGATCATTTTCTAAAACAAAAAAAGCTGCTTGTTTGGGATTTTTGAAAAAGTTAAAACATGCTGTAGGAGTAAATTTAGAAAGAAAGAAAATACTTTTTAATTTTTTAATTTATTTATCTTAAAATGCATCACTTTATCCTTATTAATCCTATAAAATTACACAAAGGAAAAAAAAACACTTTGGAAAGATCTCACGTGCAGCCTCATCCAAGACAAATAAACTGAAGATAAAACAGTGACAACTGTAAAAAGGGATGAACCGAACAAAGCCGCACAGAGGACTGTCTTCAAGGACGCAGATTAAATTAAGTGTTGATGATCATGCAGGGCTGATATTCCCTCTTCGGCCTCACTAACGTGCTACAGCTGTGTGTCAGTTCAAATGATTGATGGTGAAGCAGGAGGAGTGCAGGCCTAAAGAAGTCATTGAAGTATGACCACATGTTTTTGCAGAAGCTGGTTTCTGAGGTCAGTACATTTACAAATAAGCACAAATGTATTTTTGACATTTTTGAGATTCGGAGAGATTTTTAGAACAGTTAGATTTGCCATTAAAGTGATCAGAGGTACTGTTCTTGAAGCACGCAAGGACCTTGTTTGGAGCATCAAGCCACTTTGTCTCAATAATAACAAGAAGCCATACTAGGAGGCGGCGACCTACAGTATGGAGAATTGATGCCAAGATGACAACCTCATCCTCATCATGAACATCCAAAGACCAAGGGAATGACAGTGGACTTAGGCAGGTAACAGTAGAGGGATATACCAGTAGGCTAACAAACAGACCGACATGACATTGACCTTGACCTCAATGATTGACCTTTGACAAATTTGGCCTTGCCGGGACAATTCCAGAACACACCTACATATGCGTGCCAATTTCGGTGCAAATTGGAGTGAAAAGTCAAAATGCTGACCTTCAACCCCCAATGGCCTTGACCCCAATAATTGACCTTTGGAAAATTTGACCTCACTTGTGCAATTCATGTTCCTACCTACATATGTGTGCTAAGACTGGTGGAAACTGTTAATAGAGTGGGGGGAAAAAAAAAAAATCTAAATTTTGACCTTTGACCTCAATGACCTTGACCTTCATACACAGACCAAGTTTGGTGGAAATCGGCCAAAGGACCAGGGAGTAGTATTGGGGGGGGAAAAAAACAAACAAACCAAACAAAACAATAAAACAGACAGACAAACATTGCTCAAGTTATAGTATTAGTCTGGAGACAAGCTCCTGAGCATTTAACAGCAAGTTTCATGTACGTATGCACACACGTTTTCTTCTTTCCTAGAGACTTGTCATAAGCCAGATACAGAGCGGCGTTGTCAGTTTTTTATTAGTGAACAGGAAGTAGAAACAAGCGCTGAGGATATGTCATTACCACATGATAGAGTGTTCTCCTACTTTTTGGGCACTGTGTGAAAGTCATTAGTTTTCCAATGTTGTGATGCTTCCAGATGATCATTTTCTAAAACAAAAAAAAAGAATCTCTCTCTATTTTCTCTTGTTGTTATCGTATCCAGCAACAATACAAGTTGCACCTGAACTCATTTTTTAAAAAGAAAGTAGAGTTGAAAGCTATTTTTCCACTTGCCTCTGCCTGCTGAGTTTGTAATGGTGTTCCACGGTGACTGGAAATGGGGGGGAAAAAAAGCAGAATGATTGTACGTCTTCATAGGACCCAGTGAAAGCAACGGTCATGGATATATGTCCTTCCAATCTCCAGGCGAACATGCAAATGCAAACGAAATAAAAAGTTATGTTTTGACTTACAAAAAGTCACATTTCATTACATTTCTTAAAACACTATTTTGTTTTTTTAAAGACTTCACTAAAGGAATCCTCAGCTGCATTCAGATTATACTTCCTATGTCCTTTCCGAACCACTTTTCCCTGACCTTGATGGAGAACGTCATGAGGTCAAGGAAACGTGAAGGAAATGGCATGAGGACTTAGGATAGGACGATGATGATGAGGCAAAGAAAATTCAACTAAACTTAGCCTACACTACGTCATTACACAACAGCGGATGCTAATGATAGGTTACCATGGTGAAACTACAATTCCTGCAGATTCACCCTGTGGGTTCTTACCGTGTTGTATCATGCACTTTTTAACCTGGACCTCATTGTTACAAACATTACTCCATTGCCAAAGTTGGAATTGTACTAAAAAAAGAGAATATAAGCTCTCACAACACTGAAACAAAATAGTAAAGTAAATAAATATATGTATGCTCGACAGACATAACCTGTTTGGCCTTCAAATATACCACTGTACTATCATTCTTGAGCCTGTTGCTCGATTGCGATACCGTTGTTCATCAGGTTTAAATGTTTTGAGTTTATGAATGGATTTGGCCCTTTTCCACAACTCCACAAATCAAATAAAATCTAAAAAAGCAATTAAACTGGACAGCTCTTTAAGCGGCTATCTTACTTAACTTCCTCTTTCAATCAGCCAACTTGGTATTTGTTTACTTGTTATATTTTTGTTTGTTTTTATTATAAATTTTTATTGTATATTTATGTTTTCTTGAGTTTTTCTCTTGTCTGTGTGGAATTGTTTGGTATTATTATTAAACAAGTTTTATTTTACATTTGTATTTTTCTTTAGTTTTTCTCATCTTTGCAGATTTTTTGTGTTTGGTATTATTGTTATTATTATTTTAAGTGATTTATCTTGATGTTTAGAGCTGTTGGTTCTTATTATGTGATGCCTGTTAACATTGCTTGAATAAAGTTCTTATTTAAAAAAAAAGAAGTTTGTGAATGTTTAGCTTCATTACCACCCAACCAGTTCCTTTCCTTTTAGAGGGGCTGGTCAGGTGTCCCCTATGCTAAAGGAGATTCCAAAGGAAGCACTGGAGCACTTTTCCTACGTATTCGAACAGCTCTTATCATGGCTGTGACACTACTGGGTTATTTCACGCAGTTAGTAACCTTCCTAAAGGCGCAGTCACACCTAGGTGTTTGGGCCAATGTAGATGAACGCATTTGCATTCTTTGGTGATCGCAAGCCTCTGGTAGCCTGCGCTGGCCTTTGCTGGTGTTCGCTGATGAATTCCGACTGTGTCCATAACTTTCAACATGTTAAATATTTCAGCGATTGCCGACGTACCTGCGAATACGTAGCATCCGCTAGCTGTAGTTACTGGTGCGATCAACTATGTTCAGGGTTGTACCCTGAACAACACTTCCCCCTGAAAGCCCTACTGACTACTCAAGTGCTATCAGCACTCAAACAATCCACCACGAGACCTTTTTTCATTCTGCTGTGCCTCGGATGCTCCTTATCGTACCTTATTACTCTTGTGTTGGACCGGCTGCACATCAACATCACTTCTGGCCAATTCAGCAAAAAGAGCTATGAGTAATCACCCGGCGTAGAAGCTTTTTGATGGAAGGACGTGCACCGTTGCGCACACGTATGGGGAAAGAGGCAAACTGTGGTCACGTGACAGGCTTGAACCATGACAAAATAACAGAGAAAATTGACTCAGCGTAACAACCAGACAATTTGTTGATTGACATAAGGGTTTATTTTGCGGCAGCCAGCCTGCTGTGTGTACACCTGATCCCGTCAGATCTCAGAAAATAAGCAGAGTGTGTCCTAAGTAGTACGTGGCTGGGAGACCCCTTTGAACGACCAGGAGCTGTGTGTATTTCTCTGGATAGATCTGGAGTTGCATCAGGAAGGGCATCCGGTGTAAAACCTGTGACAAATCCCAATGTGGATCTGTACTGGATCCGCTGTGGCGACCCTGAACAAACGGGGGCAGCCGAAAGACATAAGGGTTTAGTTTACATTGGCAAAACCAGTTAACTTAATTCAAGCAGAATGCAGCCACTTTTCTCTATGAGAAAACATATTACAGCCCATTTGAAGCTTACAGTAAGGGTGGGTCTGTTAAAGTGATAGATTTGGATGAGGTTTAAACTTTGCATATGTTCACTGCATTTATAATAAAAAATATAAGCTACATTGGCCTTGAGACGTTATTGAAGATTGAAAAACAACTTCTGTTCTCTTTTTTTTTCATGAGCTGAACTCTGATGCAATCTGTGTTATTCTCAAATGACCATTTCTGAGTTCTTAAGAAACAGATATGTAGTGTAATGCTCTCCTCCAAAAACCACACGCAGTTATATTACGTTGCAAGAATTTCCTGGATGCCGAGCTGTCAACTTTAAATCTTACACACAAAGCATTGTGTGCACAGCGGTGGAAGTAATAATCATCACGAGGCAGACTGGGAATTAAAGGTGAAGAGTTCACGGATGGTAATGGAGCAGGTACAGGATCTTCTCACAAAACACGGGTCCCCGGCATTCAAACCCCCCCCCCCAAAAAATCCTCTCGTGTCTCGCTTGGCAGTAGCCATCGCCTTATCGAGGGAAGGAAATAATCTGACAGCTGCTTCCCTGCATTGTGTGTTATTGTTTCCCCTGCTGTAGTAAGAGCAGGTTGCATCAGTCAGCTGAAATAACGCTCAGAGGTAGCTCGAGGTAAGTTTGTGCCTTCGAGGAATATCAATCATTTGAACAAGAGGAAACACGGGAACCTGAGAATAATGCTCGCTGATGTAGAAACCATTAATAAAAGAAGAAATTCTGATTAAACCTGGCAGCATAAGTCAGCTAAAAAAAAGAAGAAGAAGAAAGAAATTAAATAAGTCTCAGTGGCTTCTACGTGATGTTTCCAAGAACACTCTTTCAAACAAGGTTTCAACATTTGGGGCTCCAAAAGCTCCCTGGGTGAGTCTTTATTCTCTCGCTATAAATGGAGTGTCCCTCTGCCTAAAACCCGTGTAACAGCCGAGTTGTGCAGCTGCATAGTAAGAGCCATGCCCATTCACTTTTACTGGCAAACAACACTGCCAATAAAACAAATCAAACAAACAAAAAAAAAAACTTCACGCATAGTTTGCCAACTTGGTAGAAGAGGAGAAGCCCTTTTTCATTTCTTGGATGGTAACTGCAGCATTATGTCAACAGTGACACTTCAAAAGCCCCTGCATGCTTCAAAAGACTTTAGACAAAAAGACAAAGATGGTCAGTGTGACCATGTGCAGTGTAGTCCTTAAAGCTACAGTGTGTAGGGTTTAGTGTCATCTAGTGGTGAGGTTGCAGATTGCATTATGCCATCGCCGGTCATGATGTTGCTTCCCTTCATGTTTTTGCTTATTTCACGACGGGGGATTCATGCTGCCTTGTCTTCTTCTGATAAGCAATATATATGATCCTCCATTTCACAAAAATGAGGCTTCTCAAACTTGTTAGCCTGCACTAGCAACCAGTAGACAGTGTATAGGGGAGCAACCACTGATTGCTCTTCTTTTTTTTTTTTTCTTCAGTCTTCTGACCGCATTGCAAAATGCGAAAGGTTGCATAAGTATGTCCCTTTTGGGCTGCTGTATCAACATGGCGGTGCAACATATTGGCCTCTATGAGGGGGCCCCGCTCCCACGTAGATATGAAGAGCTCTTTCTAAGTTTATGAAAACACAATGACTTGTTGTTGCAGATAATATACACTAACAACCACATGGTTATGATTGCCATTTTCAGTTTTTGCGAATAAACACCCGTAAGTCCTACACAATGTAGCTTTAAGAACTAAGGGCGCAGTCACACCTAGATGTTTGGGCCAACGTAGATGAATGGATTTGCAAACATCTGCGTCTGCTAGCCACCGCTGGGCTCCGACTTCCTCTGCTGTCCTCCGCCGATGAACGTCGACCGTGTCCAAAAATTTACAACATGTTTAAAATTCCTCAGCGTATGCCGGTGTACCTCTGGCTAGGTTGGAGACCTTTAGAGAATCCCCTCGCCTCCGCTAACCGAAGTTATTGGTGCGATCGTCTGTGCCGGCTAACGTTTGGGTGCTGCTTCGCCCTGCCTGCTCAGAGTCACTGAACAGTGGTGTGTTGAAACCCTCTCCCGCACGTTGCCACGTTGGCAAAAGTCCGGCTTGTTCTAATGGAGCGCTGGCTAACGCTCGCCTCCTTTAGCACCATGTTGTGGAACGCCGTGCTGCGTTTGAGGTTCACTACCAAACTGCGGTAATGTGAGTTTTGGTGCCGTTTGGCCAATTTTCTTGACTTTGCTCTGCGTTCACCACACTGTGGGGTAAACGTTATAGTGTAATTGGGCCTTAAGCCACTGTAGGTGGGTGTGGCCGCAAACAACAATGGTACACAGTGCCACTAATGGTGGTTGAGCGGAACAATTGTGTTTGACATAGAAAAGGAGTTGTGTTATTTAGTGATGAAAAAAGTCAAGTCTGGTTTGGGAGCCATGCACCGGTGCCGCATGTCACTGTATCCACGACATTACAAAGCCGCCTTGGGTCATGGATGGCAACCACCCAGGTAGACAACCAATAAAATGAAAAAAGGATGAAAAAAGAGGCACTTTCTCATTAGGATGTGTCATTTTGAAGAGGAACTATTTGTAGGAGCCCTTGGCATCACTACAGCGATACGCCTCACATTCCCTAATCCAAACCAACTTCACCCCTGACGTGCCCCTTTGGGTCAGCACATCGACATGTTCACATTCATTTGGGACAGGCCACCAGTCCATCGCAGGGCCATATATAGACAGACAGACACATTCACACCTACAGTCAATTTAGAGTCACCAATTCACCTAACCTGCATGTCTTTGGAAGTGGAAGGAAGCCAGAGCACCCGGAGGGAACCCACACAAACACGAGGAGAACATGCAAACTGTACACAGAAAGGACCAGGTCGGAAACGAACCTGGGACCTTCTCGCTGTGAGGCAACAGTGCTAACCACTAAGACACAGTGCCGCTCACACTAGAGCTACCTCCACCAAATAAGTAATATTTTCCGCCTCGTTTGTGTGTTTAGCCTTCTGTTTTTTGGCAGCAGGATATCTTGAAAAGACATAAATGGATTTCAGTGAAGTTTGGTGCAGAGGAAGGCCTTCAGACAAGTAAGAATTGATTAAATTTTGAATGAGAGGTAAATGCAGAATGATCCATAATTAATATTTTTGTATGCAATTGATTTCAATGGTGTGGAAAATTTTGGTGAATCAGCACGCTCTCCTGGACCTCAGGTAAGGACAGATAAAGAGAGGAGTGCTACTACGCTCTCAGTCCCCTCAAGTTAGATACTGTGACTAATGTTTTACTTTGAAACCTCTTCTTTTTTCTTTTTTTTTTTTAAAGCAAACTGCCTCTTTTAATCCCTACTTACAGTATCTGTGAAGATATCCTCCACAGCCAAGTTTTTGAAGGAAGTCAAGAGATGATTAACCTGTAAAACAGTATGGTACTTGGGATTGAGCACGAGAAGTTGCTCAGTTTTTAGAAGAGCCTGTCAAGGTCTCGTTGGTGAAAGCTCTCTACTTAATGGAATGCTGCACTTCTGTGCAGCTGCACAGACCAAGGTCTTCTTACAAAACAGGGTTGTACCCTGAACAACACTTCCCCCTGAAAGCCCTACTAATTACTCAAGTGCTATCAGCACTCAAACAATCCACCACGAGACCTTTTTTCATTCTCCTGTGCCTCGGATGCTCCTTATCGTACCTTATTACTCCAAGACTCCAAACCCTCCATATCCTCTCAGATCAAATTAAAGGTGGCTGTATAAAACAATCTAAAGGTTATTGCAGCTACTCATATGAGGTAGTTGTACACTACAGCAATGCTGCACATCAACATCACTTCTGGCCAATTCAGCAAAAAGAGCTATGAGTAATCACCCGGCGTAGAAGCTTTTTGACGGAAGGACGTGCACCCTTGCGCACACGTATGGGGAAAGAGGCAAACTGTGGTCACGTGACAGGCTTGAACCATGACAAAATAACAGAGAAAATTGACTCAATGTTTATACCAAACATCAATAAACAGAGATGAATTTCAGCACACAGGAAACTCGGGTAAATGCTTTCTTTTTACAGGGGTACTTCAAAAAGTACCTGGAGGCTCAAGATGTGACCTTCTTCCATGAAGGGACAGAGAAGCTTGAACATCGGTGGGCCAAGTGCATTAAGGGAGACTATTTTGAAAAAAATAATGCAAGAACAGTCTCCTGTGACATTTTCTGGGCGAGGCCGAGAACTTTTTGAAGTGCCCTCGTATATATATTATCTCACCGGGAGAGATAAGATGCTAAACTACGTTAACAGGCTGAAAGCTGTTTACACTCTGGGCTTCTTCAATAGTAGTCTAGCAGGAGAAATGGGTTTTGATGCACCCCCCGTAACTAAATCCTAAAACCATTTTAACCATCCTTAGGACATCTGTGTAAAGAATTTATATGTTGCCAGTGAAAAAAAAAAGTCCCACAGGGTCTAAATTAGCATATTTCCAAGCCACCATGCACATCAACTAAAATGCTAAGTGTCATATCTCGGCAGAAAATAAGTCGATTTTGATGATCTTGGTGTTGATATTGTAGTTTTTCAGGGTGCTGAAAATGATTATACAATAATGAGGTTTCCAAAACAATTGGAGGTCAAGGTCACATGATTCAGGTAAAGGTCAAGGCAATTTTTTTTTTGTGAAAATGGCTTTATGTTTGCTTCCTGGTATGCATCATTTTCACTCTGCTCCCATAAAAATGAGAGTAGAAGCCTAATTATTGTTTTTAAAACATTCATTATAACATAGTTTGTGTTTTAAATGTTTTTATGTTTTACAACATGTAAGTTGTGTTGACGTTAATACCTTAATTTGTGGTTCAAAATAACGGTTTGAAAAATATCTACAATTCATTCAAATTATAGAATAATTCTATATAATATAATATAATTCTATAATTTAATAATTTATAGAAGATAAGTTGATCAATTCAAGATCACTTGAGTTCTCTCAGAAAATGACTTATTTAGGCGATCAGAAAACTTTCTTTGGATTTCAGATCACTTGGAAAATGATACCAAAAAGTGTAATTTTATGGGTCCCGGGGAATACAGGTACTGGGGAACATAGAGCTAATCCGTCCAACATCTTTGCGCGTGTCTCCACCGCAGGGAGTGCCCCTGAAAAGTGATTTTTCGGAACCTTTTTCAGGGTGAGGCAAGTCCTTGCTGTGGGTTATGTACTTCTGAGTGGCCCTGAAATGCTGTTGGGTGGGAATGGATGCTGATTGGTCGAACTCACGCACAAGAAGACGACAACAACACCAAGCGGCACTTGTTAAAGTAAGTAGAAACGAGCAGAAGAACTGCACAGTGAGGATTTGAATCCCCGAGGAGGAATGTGAAAATCTACATCAGTGCACCTGGATACCCGCTGGAATTAAGCATACTGCAAAACAGTGGCGAGAGAAAAGAGAAAAGCTGAAGCAGGAATACAAGCGTCTGAACGATCATAACAACAAAAGTCGCTCAGACCGCAAATCCAATGGAATACTGTGCTACAGACCTTCATGCGCTGGCAACGCGTGGACAAAAGACCCGCTGTCTTTTTGTTCAATGATGGACGTTGCACTGGAAAGGACGTGCATTCAAGAAGTCCGCAGTCAGGAAAACGGAGCACTATGTTAGCAATCTAGTGACAAGCCAAATAAAAAAAGCATAAATTACTCCTGCTTTTGGTTTCTGACTAGCGCGCTAATGTTGGATGCTAGCAATAGTTAGCAAGCAAACTTTTTTTATGTTGCGTTGCATTGAACGTATCGCTACCATTCGATGCTTGTTGTCAGTGCGAGTCCAGTGGGTCTTCGCCACAGCGGAGACACAACGGCTGAGAAGACCAATTATCGGGCCGTTCTTGTAAATGTTCGTGGAATCTGGGGAGTAGGCCGAGTTCCTGCGGTGGCCTCATGTTGCGCTTTCTGGTACTGTGTTGATTCTTTCATACACGCATTGCAAATCTGAACTTGTTCAGACATTCCCAGCAGGAGGTTCACATGAGAATGCAAATGTTGGAATCAGTTGGACCTGAGCGACAACCTCTGGTGCTGAAAAAATGAAGCCAACACGGCAGTGCTAAAATCTGCAGTTCCTTGAATGGCCACTTGAGGCTGGCTCCAAAAGTGAGTCAATCCCCACAGACGTCCATGTTAAAATGTCCAGCTTTACAGCAGAACTAAATGTTTACAGCCTGGTTCAAAAAATGGTTTTGGTCTCTATAGGTAGTTTCCCAGTTTATGACAACTGTAC
>OMMV01183896.1:0-12139 GCA_900302635.1 Chatrabus melanurus | reverse complement strand
AATTCTGTCTCATTGCACAGCTGTCCAATGCAGTCCGACGCACTGTTAATGAGTGTTACAGCAGTATATGTGGTAGAATCTAACTTTATTTTGTAATGTGTTCTTATTTTGAAAGGCACTCGGGCAGTTTGGCGTTTGTTTGTGGCGCATATGATTTTGTGTGAGCTGAATGAAACAGGCTTGGTGGTTACTAAAAACAAAACCGTCTGCTTGAATCACTAACACTTGTTAACACGACAGTATACAAGACCGTGTCCTCTGCTTGTAGCATGCGATTAGGAGGCTGTAACAGAGATGAGATCATCTGGATCAGGTGAGCTATGAACTTGAAGCTGGGCTGCGTAATTGCACGATGGAGGCCCAGCACGGCTTCGATGTGCACATATACTTCAAATACTGCACTTAAACATTATTTATATAAATATATATGAAAACATTACAGAGAAAAGGAGAGCATTATATTATTTATTATGCTGATTCTTGGGGTAGATGAGGGGGGTGGCACAGGAGCTCTGTGTGCAGGCGCCGGGTGTGCAGGGGAATTATATTATTTGTGTTAACAGCTTTCTTGGAACACTGACTTGATGTTATGTTGTGTTGAACGTCTTTTTCGAATATAATAAGGGACGGCTTGGAATTTAGCGGCAATATGATCAGATTACTCATAGAGTACTGATTAGTTTTTCCCACGGGTGCCATATATATATTGCACGTCTCACTTGCAGACCTCTTGGGTGGGGTGCACGTTTACGTTGAGGCCTGGCTGTTCGCTGGGAAGTCGTAGAATCTGTTGGACATGTCCAACATCCGCCGTACATGCTTATGTGCTGTCTGCAGCCTCGATATTTCGCACGTTGGCCTTGCGTGGCAAATGCATTTCTTCACACGTTTTGGATGCAGATGTAGGAGCCCGTACGGCCGGTTGTGACTGAGGCTTAACTAAGAAACTCATGAAGGACTTCATGGTGAAATGTATCATTATCCACAATTAAAATAGCACTCATGATGACCGAAAAGGCTTTTGCTCAACACATTAATCCAAAATAAACGTTAAAAAAGCTCAACCAAAGTTTACAGTTGACAACAAGAACAAAGGCAGAGCCTTTTATAATATCAATTTATGTATATTTATATACATAAATAATATATATAATATATTATATATATATTATATATGTATATAAATATATATATATGTATATTTGTTTACTTTTTTACATAGCACTATATTTTTAAAGATATTCCATTTTAGCTTATTTATTGCATTTTTCCTATATTTTATATATTTATTCACACCGTAGGGGCCGAGGCAAACGTTATTTTGATTCCTCGGCATGTGCTGTATGTACAGCAGAAATTGACAATGAAATTGACTTAAATTAATTGAACTGTTTTGAATAATAATAATAACAATAATAACAATAAGAATAACAACTTTCACGGTGTCAAGATTGATCAAACTGCATTTTTGGTACGGCTTTTTTTTAAATAAATGTGCTAAAATTGTCTAAAAAGTGGGCAAATGTAGCCAATCTCATTACAGGATGATGATTGTGGGATGAATAGAAATAATAGAAATCTGCATTATAGAATAATTGCTAATATTACTTTGACATAAAGGGGTGACAAACGAATGAGTGGAATTTAACTTGTAATATGGGATGTACACCACTAGCACCTCTCATTGGGCCTCATTAGATAACATTTTCATAAAGTCTCAAATTTTTTGTAGTACGGTGGGCTTTTATGCATGTGCATATGAGGTTCAGCAAACACAATTTACATGTGTAAACATGGTGAATTCTACCTGTGAGTAAATCAGCACCTGTTCATGAGAACAGTGAATTACCATAAATAACAACCCAAAAATACCATATAAGGCTACGTGACCTGCCCATATATTTCAGAGGTGTGGGGGTGTTTCACGTCCCTCACATTGGTCTGACTTTACTCATGCAAAGGGCCCTGAGTGAGCTGTGTAATCCTTGCATGCTTCTCTGTTGTGGGACTAATAAAGGAATATTTTATCATATCTTAAATTAAGATTAGAACAGGCAGCTCAGAAGATGAGGAGCTGGGATGTAGAAATGGGTTTGAATCCTGCTCATGCTACCTGTCTGTGTCCTTGGACAAGACACTTAATCTGCATTGCCCCAATCTACCCAGCTGTAACTGGGTACTGGCCTTGGCTGAGGAAGTTAACCTGCGTCGGACTGGCATCCTGTCCAGGTGGAGTCATAGACTCTCATCTGCAGATGATACCATATATATATACAGGAACCACAGCAGAACTACAGCAGCCAGATGTCATACTGTTTGAGCCATTTTCACAGAACACCTTGCAGCACTCATCTGTACAGCCGGCCGTCACACACGGTGCATTCCTCCCTCACTCAGTTTCTGTTTTGCTTGTTTTCTTTCTCTGGCACATGACCTCTCTCTCCCTATGTTTTGTTTCCAGTCACTCAGTTTAATATGTTTCTTGAGTGTGGAACATAAAACAGTTTGTGAAATGTAATCAGGTTCATATACCACATTTCACATTTACTTTTAGATGATCTTGATAATAAATTAAAGAATCAACAGGAATGCATTTGGTTGGAGTTGGAACCTCTTTGACAAAAACATACTGACCATTTTTAAATGATGGGCCAGACACAAATCAGCGGGTCAGTGCATACAGAGCTACTGATTAAAACGTGTATCAGCTCAGACATCGATGTGCACCTGGTGTACAGTACATAAGCAGTAAGGCAGATGGTAATTGAGGGATGAAAACAACAGCCATGACTTAAAGAAGCTGCAAAACAATACTGAATAACATCTGCAAGTTCTTTTTTTTTTCCTTTTGGAACCCAGGATGTAAAAATGCATTTATATTTGGGCCGACCTGACAGAGGCTGCTTTGCTAGATTGAGCAGTACATTCAGATGTACCCCAATAGCCAGTAGTGAATCAGCTGATGCTGTGAGTCCCATTGTCCACATCTCATAAAAATGTTCCTCAGAGAGAATAAGGCAAGAAACATCCCCACTAAGAGCTCTGAATAACCACATCACACAATAGGAGTTAAAGTACTTGTGCTTGGCACCTTACTGCTGCTAAATGGTGCTAGAACACAGTTTGCCCAAGGAGTAGAACTGCCTAATGGGCTTGTAGACAGACTGTTAAGACACATCATTAGAGCAGACTTTCTCTCCCGTGTGTATGTTAATGTACACACTCTGTGTGTGTGTGCCAGACTTGTGTTCTGGCTTTTAGTTTCTTTCATGATTTATTTAATGGCACGTGTTACATTCAAGCATTTTCACAGATTAGGTATACACACTGCACATGTGCAGTAATTCATCTTTGGTGAATATTATACAAATAATGAATGTTTGTGAGTGCAATGGTAAGAATATTTGCATGAGGTGAAAAATGGAACATTCCATCTTTCAACGACTTAAAATATTCTTTCCATTGCAAGAATGGAAAATATTCATTATTTGTTTTATATGACACCAAAAATTAAATAGGTGTTTCTTCTCAGAACAGGAAGCTGACAGCAGTGGAGCAGAGATGGCAATGTGTCTGCACAGCAGTTGACTCCAGCCCACAGGTGAGCCACCAGCACATTGCTGAGCAGAGCAAGCACCGCTGAGGACTGAAGCGGCGTGTGTGATACACATCTGCTTTCTTCAATCCAGCGAAAAATCGCAATAGGAACTTGTTCAATTCTTCATCTGACAGTGCTTCTGTGGCCGCTAATGATGTTCCCGAGAACACTACATAAGCTTCTAATTGGCTGATGGCATACTGGATTTAGCTTCCTCGTATCATGGACGCATTTTTACAAAAAGGTAATGGAGTTGTTCAATTGAGCAAAACATATGGGACAAAAATGCATGGTAAATATAACCACAACGCACTGTAAATGATGTCAGTCATACAGTGGACTATTTGTTTATACAGTGGGACAAATAATGAATGTCATGTGACATACAATCCACCAATCAAATGACAAGGATCAATTTAGGTGTCATATAATAATGTATAAATGAGACTGATCTATTTAGATGGTCTGTGAACCCCTTGAACAGGAAAGTTCAAGTATGTGCTGTGAAATCACGCTGGTTTGTGTTCCAGCTGATCACTGTTGAGTTTGTGATGAGCATGCCCATCACAGACATCACCTGTGAAAATGATTGGCTCGAACGGTGCGTCCCAAAGTGTGGGCCGCGGCCCCCTGTTACCGTGGCCTGTCATGGCCCACCTGCAGTACTGTGCAGGTACTATGCAGGTGGGCCATGAGAGGCCATTAAAATAAATAAATAAAAATATCACTGATTTTCAATTTGCAACACCGGTTAAAATGACACAAAAAAATTTCTATTTTTTTTAATGTAATCAGAAGTAATAAAGCAAAGCCATAGGATTTAAATGGCATGTTATTGTTCATTTATCTTACCTAGTTTAACACAATACACCTATGGAAATGCTTTATCTTAGTTTTATGTAATTTTGGTTAAAGGTTGGGCAGGCCCCAGAAGAGTTTCACATTTCAGAGTGGGCCACAATATTCTTAAGATTGGGAATGGCTGGTCTCGAACAAAATTCGCAAACAAAGGTGCCGATTCCTGCACAAAAGTATGCTGTCAGACCGTTGTCCCTACTGATCTGTTCTCCACCTCCCCAGAACGATGCTTGCGTCTGGTGCTATTTGGAATACTACTACTACTACTACTACCACTACTACTACTACTACTACTACTACAATAATAATAATAATAATAATAAGTTTACAAAGTGCTCAACATAGTAAAACATCACATCACAACAATAAAACAAAATTCTGTATCTACAAGCAGTTAAAATGAAACGTCAAATGGAAATAAACATACAGACAGCGGACAAAATTAAAACAAGATAAAACTATAAAACTAATGATAAACAGCCTGAAATGGATGTTCTAATCGCAACAGGCAAACAAGTTCCACAAAGTAGGAGCACAGCAGGCAAAGGCTCTGAAGCCTGCTGGCTTATTTTTGATGCTGGGGACAGAGAGCAAAACTGCATACTGTAACCACAGGGCACGAGGAGGGAAATAAGGCTGAACAAGTTCAGCAAGATAGGTAGGTGCATGACCATTTAGAGCCTTAAATGTCACCAGCAAAACCTTGAAATCTGCTCTTACAATTACAGGGAGCCATTGAAAGGAAGCCAGAACAGGTGTAATGTGACCAAATTTCATAGTTAGTCTCAAAGGAACATCATAAGGCTGACATTCAAAAATCTTTGATTTGCTGTATTACCGCCTGAAATTATACGAGTATATGGTCAATAGGTAGGCAAAACATATTATGTTTACTTTCTTTTTTTTTTTTACATCACAGGCTTACAAACTTGGCAGTCAGTGGGTAATATTGGGTTTGTGACATAGACAGAAAACATGTTTGTTTTTTTTGTGCTTTTAAGACACGTTTTAAAAGCACAAAAAAAAAGTTTTTTTTTTTTTTGCAAAAGTCAAGTCCGATGCACAAGTTCAAAACATGGCGGTGCCCAGCGAACAAAGAGAAGACAGTAAAAACAGTAAAAACTAGGGAAATCCCAATCAGGTTTTTTTAGGCCCCGATTCCAATTCGAGTCATTTATTATTGAGTATCTGCCGAAATCATGAATTAGGTAATTGAAAAAAATGTATTAAAAAACTATCTTCAATCTAAGATGTCCCTTAATGTTTTTATTTATTCATTAATTTATTTCTTTTCACAAAATAGATTTTTTTTAAATATAGCTCATCAGTTCCACTTAGTCTAGCATTGTAGTAGTAAAACTAGAACACTCAAAGTAATAGTGATTGAATGTCATTTTAGTTATTAAAATACATTATTATTATTATTATTGTTATTATTGTAATATGCAAAAATGTCTAAAATATTTTTTCAAAAGTGGACCTTTACCCACCCCTCACCCCTCTGGCCATGTGCCTGTATAGTGTCTGTCAGAATGAGGAAAACAGACAAGATGATGTGAGAAACTCATTTATTTATGTAGAAAGTGCTACCTGATTGGCTGGTAAGAAGAGTTTCACATGTGCTATCCGTCAGAAACATCCTTGCTGCATTTTTGAAGCGAAGAAGAGAGAAATATGCTTTTAAAATGCACTGAGCAGCATTGAGAGTGCGGGCTCACACTGCGCTTATTAAACAGAATGAGCCGTAATGCGCACTGTAGATAATTTGTACTTTTAAAACAGAATTGTTGCGTATTTGCGCGACATTCTGAATGAGACGTAAATCGGACCCTCCGGGAACGTTTCCATTTGGTCCTCCAGCTAATGTTCTCATTAGGTACTTCAAAGACATCTTTAGAATTATAATGGTGACGTTGACGGGAATTTCATGGGCCGTTTACACTTTAAAATTTGTAACAATGTAAGGTGGCATAATGCACTCATTGGGACGTATTGATCAGTACATCGACCACAGATGGAACTTACCACAGCCTGATAAAAATCAGAGAAAATTTCCATATTATCCCCTGCATGTCTTTCAGTGAAATTGTTTTGAATTTTTTAAATTACAGTATACAGCCATGTGGTGGTGATGGTGTAATGGTTAGCATTAGCGTCCAAAAATCTTGCGACCCCTGTTCGATTCCCGCTCCATACTAAAAATGTCTTCTTGAATCGAAGAGTCTACTATACTAATTAAAAGTACCTCAATATTAGCGTATGCATGAAATAATAACTACCTTGAGCAGGAATCAAACCTTGATCATCAACTTCATTGGTGGTGACACTAACCACTACACTACCTTCAATTATTACAATGATAATAGTGGTGGTAGGCTAATATAAGGGACATGTAAAACATTTCCCCCTGACACTACCCCAACATCCCGGGACGTTCTTAGAACGTCCCACAATCAGATCCCTGTGATGTCTAAAAAAATGTTCCCCGAAAGTTACCCCAGCGTCCCTGGTATGTTCTTAGAACGTCCCTCAATAACGTCCCTCTGATGTCGAGAAAAGGTTGCCCCAACATCCCCAGTACATTCTTTGGACATCCCGCAATAACATTCCTGTGACGTCTAAAAAACGTTCCCCTTACATTTACCCAAAATCCCCGGTACATTCCTAGAACATCCTGCAATAACGTCCGCGTACCATCCACAAAAAGTTCCCCCAAGGTGCCCGGCACGTTCTTAGAACGTCCCGCAATAATGTTCCCGTGACGTCCAGAAAATGTTCCCCCCAAAGTCCACGCAGTGTTCTTGGGACATCCCAAATAACGTCCCTGGGATGGAAAGGGAACCCTACACATTGACGTCTCAGGAACGTTCGGAGAGGACACTTTAAGGAATGTCAAGGCAATGTTATTTTGTTTGCTGGGTAGTCTGTTCAGTATGACAATATGAAAAATATCTATTTCTGCCCACTAGGCCTTTATTCTACTTTCACCTGCCCCACATTGTGCACTGTGTGAAAACAACAGTTTACGGTGTATTAACTAAAACAGTCCATGTGGAATTCATCAGTCATCAAGTTACACTTAATCAGAAAGAGTAATCACTTGATCAAGACATGGGGCAGAATTGACATAGTTCATGTCACCACCTGAAGTGGACTGAATATGATTTTTTTCCCCTGTGTGACACAAATATTATCTTCTCTCTTTCTTCAAGCTACAGTTAATCAACATTAATTACTCAGATTCTGATATTAAAAATGACATCCCCTCATGGATCTGCCAATCTGCATGAAAAGAGCTTGATGAAATATGTCTTCTGAATCTGGAAGAAATCGTGTACAAGTTTTGTACAGTTGTCATGTTAATCCAGCTATTGTCACATTTCAAATAGTGACCAATCAAGAATCAGTGAGTACTGTGGATGATTTGTCTTATTCTTCTGTCAGATTTGATGGATAAATTGTTGTAAAATACACATTCTTTGTACTATAGTTTGTTGAATTTTACAGCTGGAGGCTTAGTAGAAAAAGTTAGAATCTAATATGTCCTGAGGTGCCATAAATCAAAGCAGGCTTTATTTTGTCAGCACGCAGATGGTCCAAATACACAACTCACCTCAGTTAAGAGCTGAGGAGTGTTCGGAGAGGGAAAGAGGCACCTGTTTGCCTGTCAAATCCACAGCTCTTCTGATCAGTGACTCCAAGCTCCCCCCTGAGCCGTTTCAATACTGAATTAATGACGGTAAAGCTGAAGCCTCCTCACAGCCCCTTTGTGAGTTCATTCTCTTTCCACTTTGGTCCCTCTCAACTAATCTTCAGTGTCACACTTAATGAGATTTTCAGTTTGTAATGTAAGTAGAGCAATAACTTCCCCAGCACATGCAGCATTGGCATCCTTACCATCTCGTGTAATGCATTTATGCAGCTACGTCTGCACCTTGTGCCTATATTCCTCCACTTAGCAAAGGATGCATGATGAATGATTATTATTTACACAAATCATATGGAATTATTCACTGTGCAAATACTCAAGTAGTAGTATGGCATGTGTGTAATCTGCTGTGTTATTTGCATCATTATTCATAATGAGCAGTTTCTGCTGCTTCTCTACTCCTGGAAAATAAATAATGAGTCATTAGACATCATGGAATTAGGGAAATATCCATATAGAAATTAGCTTAATTAAATAGAAATTAGCATTAATTCTGTTGCCATCTGCAAAGGGCGCTTTCTTTTTATGTAATTAGTGTTTTGATTAGAACAATGTTGAATATGATCTCTCAGGGTGGACAGAGGATCACACAGAGAGCAACATTAAACTTTTGTCTTCTGTTCACTTTGACTAAAATCTGTTGCTACCCTTTTTGCGTTTGTGATATTACTTTCAACTCTAGACATTTTATTGCAGGGCTATTGAACTGTAGTAAAGCACAAATTCTGCCACACGTCTCAGGCGGATTTAAAAATGCACCTCATACTTGTCTTTTGAGCTTAGAGCAACACCAGAATGAGGAAAGCTGATTTTTAGGAGTCTAAATGGGCATGTGACAGAAAGGGTGAATGGAGGATGGGGTGAGCATAGTAGATTTTGCTATGACATTGTCACGGTTCACATTTTGTCACCTTCTGCGGTGCATTTATTCTGACTTTTCTGTTCCTTGTGCTTTTCTTTGGCTTTGCTTGCTGTCCATCAGCACTAGGGCTTCTGGTTCATGTGCATGCTCATTTCTGTGTTGATTGGGAAATGCACTATTTAGTTGCTCACAGCCTCTCACTCCAACACCAGATCATCTAGCATTCACACCAGTTGTCTCGCAGTATTCTTCCATGGTTTCCATGTTTGACTACTTGCTGCTGATCCATGTGATCTCCTCATGTTTACAGAGTTTAACCTGCCGTCTTTGGACACTATCACCTGGTACGTTGATTGACTGTTTTGACTCTCAGCTTAGCTTCCTGATTAGCCTCTATACTCATTCCCACATGAACACCCTTGTCACGGGCACTGCCTACTCTGTGTACCCTGACCGATCACCTGTTTATCTGGATTAGTCAATTGCTTACACCCTCAGAGACTCTGTGCTTCAGTGGACTGCTTTGCTGCTTCATGCTTTTTATCAGCATGGTAAATAAAGACTATTACTTTTACCCACCTGTGTTGTTCTATGCAGTGGGGTCTCCAGCCATGCTACAAACATCACAGTACGTTCTGACCATGGTGGACCTTGCAGAGAATAATCCCATCTGTGCAGCCTTGACAGTACAGGCATGCAAGCTCCTTGACCAGGAACAATTACTGACTAACTTATCTTGAGTTGTGCATTACCTCTAGTCTTTTGACGGGGCTGTTGTTAGTCAATTAAAACTGCTGACTGGCCAGCAGACATGCCAGCAAGTAGCACCAGAGCCCTCTTGAGATCATGTATCAGTGTCGGCAGTTTCTTCAGCAGCCGTCTCCAGAGAGTCCCATCCCAGTGTTCATTGTGAACCATGTCTGCCTCCCATTGAGTGTTACAACAGAGAGCCAGGTACATGTAAATCCTTCCTGTCTCTCTGTGCAATGACCATTAGCCTCCAGTTCTGTTCACACCCAATGGATGCCTCCCAAGTGGCCTTCAATAATTACACATCTCATGGGCCGGGCCAGGGAGTAGGTGGTAAAAGGGTGAAACTGGCAGTCTCCCATTTTCTGGCCAGCACAGACATTTTCCAAGGTGATGATACAGGTTGGGATGAAATGGCACTCCTGAACGAGAGGCATTTAGGGGTCTGCTGTCCCTGTGTCAAGGATCTGGCCGTGTTCTTGATTATGATTATGCAATCTGGTTCCAATCCTTAGCAGCAGACAGCGGATCGAACATGGCTGCCCTGCATGACATATTCCTGGATGGACTCTCCAAGACTATCAAGGATTATCTTGCATCTTTAGAAGTTCCTGATGACTTCGACAACGTGGTGGCTTTGGCCACCGAAGTCAATCAACAATTGCATGACCAATAGATGGAATGACTCCTTACAACACCAGGCAGTTGACGGCAGCCTCCTCCTCCAGCTCCGAGAACTCTCCCTGTTTTACCCACTACACTTCCTCTCCCAGTGTCATTAGTCACTGGGAGTCACACATTAGTTAACTCCAGAGGAATGTCAGTGGTGGATGAAGATGGGCCTTTGTATTTACAGTGGGCACTCAGGGCACTTCATAGCCTCGTGTCCGCTAAAAGGCATGACTCACAGAGGACATCTGGTGAGTCACTCCACTTCCAAGACGTCCACTTCCCGGCCTGTGATTACCGCTGTCTTGCATCTTTTGTCTGGCCTATTGAAGTGGGTATACTCTTCGACTGAGGAGCACACAAAAAATGTATGGACTGCAGCCTGGCTCAGCAGCTAGCCATACCCCTGGAAGCTATAAAAGAGTCCCTTCATGTACCACTTTGGACAGCCAGCTGCTGGCTCATGTTACTCACAAGACTGTTCCAGTTCGACTCACAATGCCAGGTAATCACAGTGAATACATGCAGTTTCCCATAATTGACTCTCCACATAATCCTGTAGTCCTTGCTTATCCTTGGCTCAAACAATGTGGCCCACACATTGAATGGTCAACTGGTCATATTTATAACTGGTCTACTAGATATAATTCCACTTGCATTTCCTCAAATATAGCATCTGTGCGCTCCAGCCATCAGTAGCTGGCACTGATCTTCCGGGTCTCTGCACTTCTGCATCTAATTGTTTACTGATCAGTCCAAAGACTGTTGCCTGTTGGACTGATTTCCTGTGTGCCTGACCTCAGCCTGAGTAAGTGACCAAGCATGTTTGTCTGTTGTTCACGTTCACTAGTGCCTGTTGGACAATAAACCAGATTTTGCCTGCCATCACTGTGGTTTTCTGCACTGGGGTCCGCTGTCTCAGCCATTCCATTACAAGCTGGCCATGATGGACCCCGTGGGGAGCTTAGCATTTTGTGAGGCCCTGTATGTGCAGGCTGAGAAAATCCATGCACAGCAGACACAGTTGTCTGCAGCACGGGGCCCCGCAGGGAACGGTCCTGGCTCCGATCCTCTTCACCCTCTACACTGCAGACTTTTCTTACAACACACCCACCTGTTACATATAGAAGTTCTCTGATGACTCTGCAATCATTGGCCTCATCACAGTTGGGGACAACAGAAAGTACAGGGAACTGACACAGGACTTTGTGGACTGGTGCCAGCGAACCGCCTCCAGATCAATGTGGGGAAAACTAAAGAGCTGGTGGTGGATTTCCGCAGGCGAACACTCTGCCCCAACACCGGTGAACATCCAGGGAACAGACATCGAGATGGTGACATCTTATAAGTACCTGGGTGTTCACCTGAACAATAAACTGGACTGGACTCACAACACAACTGCAATTTATAAGAAAGGCCAGAGCAGACTCTATCTGCTCAGGAGACTGAAGTCTTTTGGAGTGCAGGGGGCTCTCCTGAAGCCCTTCTACGACATGGTGGTGGCATCAGCCATCTTTTATGGAGTGGTCTGCTGGGGGAGCAGCATCTCGACAGCTGACAGGAAGAGACTGAACAAACTGATCAGGAAGGCCAGCTCTGTCCTGGAATGCTCCCTCGACTCAGTGGAGGTGGTAGGGGAGAGGAGGATGATGGCAAAGCTGTCATCCATGTTGGAGAGGGACTCCCACCCCCT
>OMMV01183868.1:0-14488 GCA_900302635.1 Chatrabus melanurus | reverse complement strand
AAATTTATGCTACACACACACACACACACACACACACACCATATTGTATTTCAATGTTCAGTTTATGGTATACACACACACACACACACCATATTGTTTTTCAGTGTTCAGTTTATGGTTCACATACACACATACACAGACACACCAAAACCATATTGTTTTTCAATGTTCAGTTTATGATATACACACACACCATATTGTATTTCAATGTTCAGTTTATGGTATACACACACACACACACACACCATATTGTTTTTCAATGTTCAGTTTATAGTATACACACACACACACACACACACACCATATTGTTTTTCAATGTTCGCTTTATGGTACACATGCACACACACACACATACCATATTGTTTTTCAATGTTCAGTTTATGGTACACACACACACACACACACACACACCATATTGTTTTTCAATCTTCACTTTATGGTTCACACACACACACACACACACACACACACACACACACCAAAACCATATTGTTTTTCAATCTTCACTTTATGGTTCTCACACACACACACACACACACACACACACCAAAACCATATTGTTTTTCAATGTTCACTTTATGGTTCACACACACACACACACACACACACCAAAACCATATTGTTTTTCAATGTTCACTTTATGGTTCACACACACACACACACACACCAAAACCATATTGTTTTTCAATGTTCACTTTATGGTTTAATTTTCAATTTGCAGTTTCTATTCTGAGTAAAATTAAGTTGGTTTTATGAAAAAGAAAGGACTTCTTATTCAAAATGGGTACACGGGCTGTTCTCGCTAAATACCACAGTTAAGTCGGTGCTTATAACTGGGCCAGCCTGTTTGCCTGATGTGGCTAGTGAGTCTACTTGTTCTGTGCTCCTGAACGCAGAACTGGCAACATCCACCACACCACGGAACAGCCTTGGGTCCTAGATGGCAACCACCCAGGCCGACAACCAGTCCATCCCCACCTCTCGAAAGTAACCACCAAGCCAGGTGAAACGTGGGCGTCCCCTTTGTCTTCTTCAGCCACTGGGTTTCTCAACACTGAGGCACCTGCGTGCTGGATCATGCTCAGAGAAACACGCCACATGGCTAAAGTGAAGGAGCTGACGCTCCTTCTGCAAATAATGCTCCTCCATAAGTGACCGCTCATTTGACCCAAAGTTATTCCAGTTGTACCCAAGCATCCTTCAAAGAGAGCTCGTACCAAAGACATCCAGTTGTTGTCTTAGCTCACTGGTTGTGCCCATATCACACAGCTATCTCAAAGTGTAATGGTTGGATTTTGAATAGATTTTGTGGCATTTGGGTATTGGATGACTTAATAAATGTTGTTGGTTGTATCTAATGCAACCAGTCATACAGTCATGTCCCATCGCAGAAGATAATGGACATTTTGTTCAGGCAGTGATGCAAGTTAAAGTAATAGTGATCATTTCAACGCAAAATGCTGCGGTATGCACTCAAATCTAAAATTATTTGTCGTCTTATTTTACTGGCATATTGATGACATTAGATCAGAATGCCTCCATAGGTTCAGGTAAAAAAAAAAAAAAGAGATGATTTTTCTGTCTAAGCACAATCACTTAATAGCTTCTCATATCTAACTGCTGCTCACACACTGTTTTTTCTCTGTGAAGCTGTTTTCCAACAAAGCAACGTCCTTGCTGCAAAGGTAATGTTGAATTTCACACAAACCTGATGTGTTTCAGTTCAATCAACAGCCTTTGTCCTTGTTTTGTTTTTCTTTTAATTTTATGGTTTTTTAAACAGGGGCCTTATCCTTGGCCTCAATAAAATATGATTGCGCTGATGCCAACGGGCAACTTTTTTTGACCCACTACATTGAAGTCATACTGAAGGGAAAAATTGATTCAACAGCCTGTATTAAAATCCCTCTCCCTTCCTGGGGATGGTAAAATATTTTAAACGCTGGCTGCCGCGACCGTGGGGCAGCGTGCGCTGGTCATTCTTGTTGTGAGCTTGGCGACAACATTTCGTGATTCTGAAACGCTGCGTAGAAGTGCCACCGAGTAGATCAGTCCCTCATGACAGCATATTGGCTCAATTATGTCATTATTCCAGGCTGTAATGACTCCAACAGCAGTTTACGCTGCTTTCACACTTTCAGCTCCCTGAGACAGAAGAGCGTAGCGTGTAGCGTGTTAGTATAACCAGGTTACAGGACAGTGTGGGTGAGTGGAGCTAAGGTAGTTATGAAGGGAAGTACTCTCGGAAAAGGAGAGTCACAATATACTGCACTATACATCACGATATACTATACAGTCTACTTGTTTGAATGCATTCTTGAATGTGCACACTCGTGCACAGAGTGTATTGGGCATAGTTGACACACACACAGGAGCGTGCACAGTGAAACACTTTGAAACGGTGCAGCATCATTAGCGCGCTAGCCTGCCAGAGGCTATGGGAAAGGGCTACCTCCCACAGCTCAGGCAGCTCGCAGTGTCTCCTGCAAAAGCCCATGAGGTTCATTATAGAGACACGTGCTCCACTAGCCGGCACATTGTGAACCAGACGAAAGTTATCATGGCAATGATTCAACTGTCTGTATCTTTCACTCAAAAGGGATTTCCTTTTCTTCCTCAGGCTCATTTAACAAGTGGCAGGGGGGATTCTCAAGGCACTTTGTCATTAAATTGCAGTTGGAAATGAAGCACAATGGACGCTTTGGTTTAAATTGGTTTGTACCCTCAAGCAGAATGTGATTATAAGCACAGAAACAGACAAAAATGTGGTTGTTCACATGCATGGGTATAAGCAGCCGCACTCAGAAATAGTGTTCATTTTGGAAGCACAATTTGCTTTATCTATCTCACGCTGATGGCTGGCTTCAACACAAAGGTAATATTACATTGGGATATCATTATCTGAAGGCATCTGCTGACCTTGACGGTGAATGGAGTGCAGCTTCTCTTGTCTCATCCTCCAAACAGGAGAACAGAGCGGCGAGAACAAACACGATGCCTAATCCGTGCTGAAGTCAGCTCTCTCAGGAGATGAAATGCAAAGTTTCCCCAAATCTGTTCTCCTTTGCTTTCTCTCCTTCCTGATTTTTTTTTTTTCCCTCCTCCCTTTCACCTCCCTCCCATCTCAAGAACGGTGTCACTTTCACCACTCTGGTGGAAAAGTGCTGTCAGCGCTTGTCTCAAAGTGCTGAGAAATTTCAGAAAGTATCTCAAAGTAACCTTACACTTGTCGAGTCTAAGTGGTACATATCCAGTAATTAGCAGCCTCAGAAAATCTAAAAACTGTCACTAATTGGTTTTCAACGGAATTTGAAGTGGCCACTGTCTAAAGATATGCTGAAAAGTGAGACTTATTACATCTTTTTGTCTACATGTGGACAGCAGTATTTTCCCCCTCAGTTAAACATGATGCATTTCGCTATTTCTGCACAATTGTGTTGCAAAGAATAGTGGCTCTTGTCTCCTCTTAAAATACAACTTGTAGTGTTTTTTTTGCCTTCACTAACTGCTCCAATTCTAATGGTCAAGACAAAGTTCTTGCAAGATGATTAGGCAAAACAAAGACGCAAACATGTTTCTTGCATGTAAAAAAAAAACAAAAAACTAATGCACACATAAATCCACATATATATCAACCCTATGGCAAGAGGCATGTGGACAACTTCTTACTATTAAAAGGCCAGAACCCAAAAATGATGCTAATATATTTATTGTCTTTGATCTGCTTGCTACTTTGCAATTTCAAGTCAAGTCTGGGAGCATGTGCTGGTGCCACACATCACCACATCCACCACACCATGGAACCGCTCCGGCTCCTGCATGACAACCACCCTGGCAGACAGCCTGTCCATCCACACCTCTCGAAAGCAACCATCTATCTGCCGCACCCAGGTGAAATGTGGGCATCGCCTTGGCCTTCTCCAGCCGCTGGGGTCCTCAATATCCAAGAGATACTCCTCATCTGAATGTTCCGAAGTAACCACTCGTTTGACACAGTCATTCCAGTGGTACCCAAGGATTCTCCGAAGAGACCTTAGTACCAAAGACATTCAATTGTTGCCTTAAGTCACTGGTCAGCATCTCCAAATGCCTCGTTCCAGTGACCTCATGAATTCCCGCTTAAAAAAAACTTCTTTATGAATGTATTTCCTTTTCCTATTTAATTCCTGTCTCTAAATTAAATTAAATGGATTCTAGCACTCCTATGCAACTATGTTTCATTTCATCAGTCTTTCCAAAATCATTAATTAGTTTGAGTGTTTTATGTATTTACTGTGATTTTGATGAAATGCCAGTGAGCAAATAAGTGTGGATAAAGGGGAGGGGGTGGGGGGGTGGTGTCAGTTTTACATGAGCATCATGAGGAGAAGATGCCAAGCTGGTGTTTTATTATTTATTTTTTTTAGCTAACAGGCATGCCTTTAATGTAGCAGTGAGAAGACTAATCATGGCCCTGGGCACCGACGACACTGTGCCATTCATGCGCTCTTTCTTTTGATATTAATCATTGCTTGCATTACAAATGGAAATTTCCCTCTTCTCCATCCCACCGCTATCAGTTCTGCTTTTCACTCTTTTCATTACCCTCCCTCCTTGTACCGTCTGTCTGAATTTTTAACGCATCGCTCCCTTTCTTTTTGGCACCTCAAATGTGTAGACAGATAGTCGCAAGCCTGTCAAAACCAAATGTTACAACACAGAGAATAAATCGAGTGAAAGAACAAGTAGTCATTTCTTTTATTCCACTGTAAATCTATTTTTTTTTTATCTTAGCAGGCGTACCAATTAAAAATGAGATGAAAAGGTCAGCGAAGCAATACTTCAGGCAAATGTCAGCGTAAACGGAAGCAAGTCTCTTTTTCCCCCCCTGCACTTATATAAAAATTGCACACAGTGATTTCTGCTTACGAACCTGTATTCACTCTTATAAATGACCTCCTGCCCATCCATTCATCTCTAGGCCCACTCTACCTCACTGCAATTTCCTCATGTGATGGTGTGTTCCACTCTCCGAGCACCTTCCTCCACAATGGCACACTGAATCATGGGACAGAGCCTCTTGAGCTTCAGTAATACCACTTCGATAGCTCCCAGCTGCCAAACGGAGGTGGTTCTCTAAAGACCCTCAAGATGCAGCGAGGACCCCACGGACTGCTCCTTTATAGGCTTTCACAGCCACCTTCCTCATGGCCTTCAACGCTGATATTTCATTGTTGCCAGATGCCACATTAGAACAGGGACTATTGTTCGTCCTGCCATCAATGCATGCCTTCATCGCAGAGAGAGAGATGCATGTGGGAGGGAGTAGGCGAGGGAAAGATGAGAGAGGAGTCAAATGATCCATAACATATTATTCTGTCATTTGAAAATGGCTTTATAAGGCGAGACTTCTCAACAGTAATGCTCTGCCTTCCCCGAGGCCCTGGGGTGGCATTTTCTACATATTGTGTTCTTCACATTAGAGCCACAAAATAAAAGCTAATTACCTTGTTTGTTTGGTTGTCTCTTGGCAGCACCTTCAGTTATTCTCCATGACGCATTGTGGAAAGATTATTCTTATCAAGAAGAAATCACAAAATTTTGTTGTTGATCTGGATTTGGATCCTATATCATTTTTTTCAAAACCTTTTTTGAGACGCTTTCTACAACACTTGGAGAAATGGTCAGAAGAAGTCATTAAAATTTGGTTTGGTCAAGTCGAGCCTGGGTGCATGCGCTGGTGCCGAGCTTTGCTGCATCCATCACACCACGGAACCGCCGTGGATCCTGGACGGCAAACACCCAGGCAGAAACTGGTCCATCCCCACCTCTCAAAAGTAAGCATCTATCTGCCACAGCCAGGTGAAGTGTGGGCGTCCCCTTGGCCTTCTCCAGCCACTGGGGCCCTCAACACTCAGGTACCTATGTGATGGATCATGCATAGTGAAATGTGCCACATGGACAAAATGTCAAAGCTGACACTCCCTCACAACACAAGTGATACTCATCTTCATCTCCCTAAGTAACCGCTCGTTTGATACAAAGTCATTCCAGCTGTACCCAAGGATCCTCCAAAGAGACCTAGTACCAAAGATATCCAGTCGTCACCTTAGGTCACTGGTTAACATCCAAGTCTCACAACCATACAGTAAGACAGGAAGCACCAGGACCCTAAAGACTTGGACCTTCATTCTCCTGCAAAGATATTGACATCAACAAACGCTTCTGTCCAGCATCCTCATGACTCCATAAGCTCATCTCAGGCGTCTCTCGATCTCAAAGGCCGAGGACCCAGAGACATGAGTGTCACTGTCGAGATAAGTGCATGTCTCCATAAGTTTAACACTTTAACCATATACAGATACACTTGCTTCTCAAGTGCTGCAATCAGGTTACCCATTGATTCTGCAAAGATCACAGCATCGTCCGCGAAGTCGAGGTCAGTAAACCTTTCCTTGCCAACAAAACCACCTAAGTCACTGGTTTCCACAACCCTACCCAACACCCAGTTCATGCAAGCATTGAACAGTGTAAGAGCCAGAACACCTCCCTGACAAACACCAGTTTTCACTGGGAAGAACTCAGTCTGAAATATAACGGAATGATTGTCATTAAGAAGAACATTCTCCTATTTTTGGTGTTAATTGTAATTTGATTCTGATATTTTACTTTCTTGTCTTTAAACCATTCATCAAGAGGAATAAGCCGCATAAGCAGGTGGAGGTACGTTCTGGAGAGAAGGTGAATGAAAGTCAGTCGAAGCAAGACAGAATACATGTGTGTGAATGAGAGGGATCATGGTGGAATGGTGAGGTGGTAAAGGTTGATGAGTTTAAATACTTGGGGTCAACTGTTCAAAGTAATGGTGTGGTTGAGAGGTGAAAAAGAGAGTGCAGTCAGGGTGTAGTGGGTGGAAGGACTGGCAGGAGTGATTTGTGATAGGATATCTGCAAGAGTGAAAGTGAAAGATTTTAAGTTGGTCGTGAGATCAGCTAGCCTATGTTGTACGGTTTAGAGGTGGTGGTCCTAACAAAAAGGCAGGAGGCATAGTTGGAGGTGGCAGAGTTGAAGGGGGGTTGTATAGGGATCACCCCCTCTGTCTGTCTGTACTTGTATCTTGTAAGCAAGTACAACTCATCCTAAACTGGTTGTTGGATTTCAATGAAACTTCATACAATGGTAAGCACACCATATGAAGATGTGAATGAAGAAAAATAATTCTGGTCCAACATCTTCAAGGGGAGACGATTGGAATTTTTTTTTCCCAACCTCCTAAGACCTGACCTTGAACTGGAAGTAGTTTTTGAAAGCAATGACGTCCCCATATGTGGTTGCAGGGTCTCGGGAAGTTAACACATCATATTTGTCCATTAGATGTTACAGAGTTTGACCAGTTCGTTAATTCAGGTGTTTCATCACAAAAGATTTACTACCACGATATATAACACATGCAAGCAACTAGCAGAGCAGGGTTTTTTTTTTTTTTTTTTTGTAAGCTCGATCACACATCTCCATTTCGTGACTGCAACAGTTAACTTGTTCTTACAAAAAGATACCCTTAAAAGGCAAAGGACGCAGACTTAATTTTCTGAACTGGAGTTTCAGTGATTCCATGTGTACCAAGAATACGGTGAAATCTTTACACATTATCCTGTTAATGGCGAAGCACGCTGCCTTGCTTTGCAGTTTCAGTCAGTCGATGTGCAACCCTTCAATATTTCCACGCCCGACCCAAGCCTAAATCCTTCCATTGATTCTGCCTGCAAGATAAATTTCAAAAACAACTTTAAAACTTCAGAACACTGATGGATAACTTTGTAATTCCCCCACTACTTCCAGTTCTTGTAGATATTTCTATCTCAGCAGGCTATTTCCAATCATTTGTGTGCAGCATTTGAGTTTTTTTTTTTTTTTGGCTAGGATTCATTCAACGCTGATCGATGAAAATGGGAAGAGAGCAAGGAGCCAAGATTTATTGTCAGTGCAAATTAGGGCTTCCGTCAGTGCATCGTCCGTTTCATCTCGGAGCTTATGTTTGGAAAAGGTATGAGGGGATTGGTAACACACAGCATTTCCACATTGGCAGGTCCCCCATTGAAGTTTTGCATTTACACTTTCTGCGGTGAAACTAGATGAGTGGCATGCGCTCCTCTGACAAGCCTTTGAAAGCGGAGAAGAGCGTGTTTACTGTTGCCTCGTGGAGCGACTTGAATATTAATGCAAGCCAGGGTCATCAATTTATTTATCTATCCTGTTAGGCAGGTGGATGAGGAGTCAGGGTGTGTTTTTGCATGGTTAATTATTCTCAGTTGTCCCAGTTAATCCTTGAACACTGAGGTACAGGCAGATGCAGCGAAGGGTGCAGCTGCCAAAAAAGCACATCTGTGCTCCAGGAAAAAAAAAAAAAACCTACAGAGGGAAGAGAAGGTATTCATTGCTGTGCACACACTTTTTTTTTTTCATGCTAGATGTTTCTTGGCGCTGGCAGGTGTAATTTCGAGGAGATTGCATATTGCATGATCTTGAAGTTGGATTGGTTTGAGGGAAGCAAGCAGTAAAACTTGAGACAAATTACTTCTAAAAGTTTCAATGAGATGTGTTTCAACCTTTCTTTTTAGTTTTCAGCCATGTTGTTCAGTCTAGAATTAGCTTAATATTTATCAGTCATAAATATATATATATATGTAGTTGATATTTAGGATGAGTGGAATTTCTCAAGAGAAGACAAAACTGCCTTGTAAACCATTTCTTATGAATTGTGCAATTAAAGCAGAAAAATCCACTCTAATCTTGCCTCTCCTCCGCTGCAGCAATTTTTCTTCATTAAGGCGGATTTTATTTTTGAAGTTTATGACTTATCCTTACAAACAAATAATTGCAATAAACCCCACTGGGAATCGCACACATTTTAATCAGTGCTAACCTCAAGCTTTGTCATGGAAAACTCATCTTGCAGCATTTATTTATTCTGTTTCTTCACAGATGTGTGCATATTCAGTATTCATTTGCATTATTGTCTTTACCCCATAATGAATAACAAATAGCGCCTTTGAAAGGGAGGAGATGAGCGTATGCATACAACGGATTATTCATTAGTCCATACCAAGTGTATTTCTTCATGTACTGCAAGGCTGTTACTGAGTTTATCCACACTGAGGTCAGAGATTTGGAAGCCTATCAGATATTTGGAAACTGTCATCGTCATATTCTGAAATCTTGTACAAACGCGCATCTCGTTTGCTTTTGAGCATTTGATTTTGTGCAAAGACAGATTCAAAGAGATTGAAGTATGCATGTCTTGTATTGACATGACAAGAGTTTTGCATGCCTGTGATTTTTATATTAGACAATGGATCTTTGTACTGTCATATTTTTTGAAAAAAGACAAAACATGAAGCTGTTTGTGGAACAGATGGGAAATATTTTGACGCACATCCAGATTACCACCGAAGTTGAACTAACTCTTCACTGAATCAAGAGCCATATATACATAATCATCATTCTTCAGAAAATGCTTTGAGGGCTACTGTAAAGCAATGCAGAATCGAAATCTCCAAAACCGAGGCTATGGAACGCTACTGGAAACCAATGGATTGGAAGCACGTTGTTAACCCGATTTAAAATTTACCAGTCGATTCATGTTCCAATTCTGAGCTTTGGGTTGTGGCCAAAATAAATTATTCACCTGCAGCTGGAATTACTTTCTTTAGTGGTAGGGTGCCTGGACTCGCCTTTAAGAATAGATTGAGATGCTCAAACATCCATAAGGAGCTCCAAGTGGACTCGGCACCCAGACCGTGTTTTTAATATGTTTACTCAGCCTTAATTGCAAGGGTGGTGGAGGAAAGAACAATTCAATTTGCTGAGGTTATATAATGTAGCAATGTCCGAGAAAAGCCAGCCACTGCTAGGACAACTCCACCCCCAGCTGTTTGAGCACATGTGCAAGCCTTCACACACTCGCAGAGATACACACAGGTGAAAGTGTGGTCCCTAGTGTATCATTGATGCCGTGAGGTTACCTATCCGTGCCTAATGCCATCAGCGTACGGTAGAAGGACCTGATAGCATTTTGTCCTGTACTCTGTTGGCCGCCACTCTCTCTGTGTGCAGCCCAGTGACCCGTCTGTTTTGCTGTCACCTGGAGACAGAGGGGACCGTGTCTGATGTGTCATCACTCAGCCTTAGCCAAATATCCAGAAATCCCCAAGCAACTCGCAAACCATCAAAGTAAAATGAAAGAGGACAGTATTATCCAGAGAACAATGACTTGGATATGAAAAGCTATAATACCACATTGACAGTATGTTTTTATATTCGGTAAATTGTCTGTATTAACAACCCTTTACTCTCCTCAGGTCCATTTACTTTTTTTTTTGTTGGTTGTTTTTTTTATTTTTTATCCTGTTGTAAGCAGAAGAATGAGCCCTTCATCCCCCTTCATCGAATTTCAACTTACAGTTGTGCTCGAAAGTTTGTGAACCCTTGAGCTGTTGCACATCTGAATTTTGTAATGACATCAAATTTAAAAAACAGAATTCGGGCTTCTTTATATTATAATTTCCAAAATGATGCCCTTTAAACTCACAGTGAAAACAAATCTCTACAACATGACGTAAATCAAATAAATCACTTTTATGGCCACTTTTCTTCAGACAAGTCAGGTGATGGATACATGAACATTTCCAAGTCACTGAATATGTCTCTGACTTCATTTACATCAATCTTTAAGAAATACAAACAGTGTGGTACTGTGTGGTAAATCTGTCTGGAGGAGGCAGTTCTCAAAAACTGCACAGCGAAGGACAAGGGTGCGAGCTGCGTAGCAGGTTGTAGTCCCATCTTTGTCCAATGCGGAGCTCAGGAGTGATGGAGGAAAAAAAATTATGAGGCCACGTTTTACTGCATTGAGCACTCGAAATGCTACTGTGTGTGCAGAAGATAAAGTTTGGTCCCACGATTAGTTTCCATGTTTGATCAATTTGTGTTCTGTGCCAAGTTGAGTGTGTACAGAGCACGCTACAATGAAACGGCAAATAACACCCCGAGTGACAGGCGTTATTACTGTGTGTTTCTGTGGATAATGGCACACGTGGAAATGATTTATCTCGTGTGCAAGATTTAATCAAACTGTGGGAACAAATTCTATGACGTGCACACGCACTAGCATTTCGAGCGCTTTACAATTTTTTTCTCTGTTTTTTTTCCCCGATGGCTACTCTGGAGCTCCATGGCTGTGTCTTTCTTTAACGGAAACATCCATTTCTCCCTCACACAAATTCTTTTCAGAAGTCCAGTGGACTTTGGTGAGTGTTTAGCATGTTATTATGTCTGTATCACTTGCAACTTTGTGGTGTCTGTGTGTGTGTTTGTACGTGTCCATGAATCCATGCATGTGTCTCTGCCTTTAATAACATATATGTAGCACCATGCAATATGTGTCATGATGTAATAAGGGAAATACACAAGTTCATTCGACATTTTCGAATGGTTGCGATGCAGTGTCATCTCATGAACATGCACGGCTCTAATGCGGTTAATCCATGCATGCTGGAACACGGGGTTCATTTCTCTATGATGGAGCCATAACACAGATTCGTATCTCATCATTGTGGAGTGTATGGCCGGCTTTAGACATGGAAGTTAATCAAATCACTTGATAATTTATCACTTCATTTTTACTGCTCCATTTTCCCGTTCACGTGCATTTACGCCACCTATCATTTTATTATTTCATTTTTGATACTTCCATCTCTCATAATTGTAAGCACTCAAGCTTGCTTCATACATTTTTAGTTGTAAAATCTGTAAAAGGTCACAAGGTTCTGTTTTTGTGACGAGTATTAAATTTAAAAATGCTGAAGTGAATTTTTTTTTAAAGAAAGTTCAATTAAAATGTGTTTTTGTTTTTTTTGTTTTAGAAACAGATTTTTACAGATCTTTAATTAATTTACAACATAAATACCACACATTCAATATTTTTTTGAAGCATTTCATTTGCGGAAATGTGATTAAATGGTTTTACAAAAGAGAATAGTTAACAAAAATATAGAAATAATGTCTTAGGAGACCAGATAAATTCAGTTTCATGACGATATACAGAAGGACACTTATGCTTGCGGTCTTTACAATTTTACGAAATAATTTAACCTTGCATTTGTCGTGTTGGATGTGTTAATGGTGAGTAGTTGCATTAACATTATAGCGCCACCAGGTGTTACCAATCCCTACACATTAAATTTTTGATATATTTCATCGTGAATCTTTTCAATTTTGTAGCTATTGCTGCAAAGCAAATTCCTCCTTATTCTTTTTTTCTTATTCTCTCTGCTCGTCTTTCCGTCCCATCTCAACTCTATTTTTCTTATCTTTCAGCTCTCCTCTCCTGACTACAATAGCACCGTGGCCTGACTTGTCAGCAGTGTCACCTGTAACTCTGTGTAAAAGCGCTCATCGAGCTACGCACAGTGACAAGATGATTACCCTTTTCATCATAACTGTGAGGTCTTAACATGAGCGGTTTCCTCCGCTCTGAAAGAACCGCATGGAGTCAGAGATAGTGAAAAATAGAGAAAAGATGGAGAGAGAAAGAAGCCGTCTGAGAGTATGGTGTTGCCAAGATGCTGGAAGATGGTGCTTTGTACTAAAGCATCAGCTCAGGCTGCAATAAATGATTATTTCATTATTGATAAATTTGTCAGAAGTCCAAAACCAAAATATGTTATTGTACAATGACTTAAAATGCAGAAAAGCAGCTTGAACCAGAAGATTTTTGCAATTTGATTTTGAATTTTAAGTGGACAGAGCACTCAGACAGTGCATACCTCTGCCAAAGCTGGACAACACTTGAATTATTTGTTAAAAATGTATAACGGCATACAAGCAACTCCACAACCCTCTGATTAGCACCAAGGCTTCATAAATTGCCTGCAAACAAAAGGCCTGCTTTACATGTTCCACTTGTGCCAACATTTGAACTAATATATAAAAGAAAAGCGGCAAATTATGTAGCAAGATAGCAATAAGCACCAAAATAGGAGGGTCACTGGTCCTTACTTGTGTGTATCAGAATCCAAGATTTCAAGGCTGAATATGTGGTAGTTTGTACGGAGTAGCTTTTGCAGAAATTTTGCAGAAGCACTCACTCACTGACCGACTGTCTGACTCCATTATGCTTATGTTTGCCCTGCTAATCACAGGGAATTTGATAGCCCAGTTTCTTACAACACGCAAGGTACACACTAGTGCACATACAGATCCTGCGCTGACTGCTGCTTTCAAAAGTAAAATTCACGGATGGGTGCACATTCCTGAAACGCCCAGCGGTTGCCAGTGTTTAGCAGGTGGCAGCATAGCGCACGATGTGTTTCGTTCCATGCAGACACCGGAACAATGTTCGAAACATGGGCGTTTCAAAGGTTTGGGGACATGGTTTTGAGTTTGATATCAAAGTTTTAGTATCATCCCCATTCACACATTCTACCCATTGTTTAATTTCAGTTTTACTTTCCCATTCTGTTGTATATTTCCTGTTGTATTTGGTGACACAGTGAGCATCATGTTTCGTCTCACGGTTGTTTGTTCACATCAAAACAGCGCTCCATCCAGCAGGTGGCAGACACATCTATGGGATATTACATAGGATAAACAACGTTCCTTTTTTGATTTGATCTGGTGCATCAAAGTTCACCAGATTTGAATAAGTTTCATTATATCGTCTTTTTAGTTGGCGACATCAAGGATAATGGGACTGATTGTTTTTTTTTGAGTTATTGCTTACACAAGCTGGCTGGGATGGACAGACCCACTCACCCAGGAATTGAAAGGTTAAAAATAAGGCCTATTTTGCTGGGGGGGCGGGGCTGGATGTGGTGAATCCAGAAACGCTGTCTCGATTGCAATCAACACCAACATTTTGTTGGTTCTTCCTCTTCTTAAGATTCATTTCACAAAGTTTTGGAGAGATCAGTTGAGTAATCCTGCTAACAAACGGACATACTAGCAATCGCCACAGTGTGGGGGGGAAAAACAAGCCTTGGTTGAGTTTATTAATTTCTGTAATGACTATCAATAATTGTAACGTTAAATATTAGGTGCTTGCCAACTAAAATACTGTATTGAATAAAGTACTATTGAAATATTTTATCTAATGTTATTTAATAACACTATGCTTGATACATTATTATGTATTTTTGGATTTTAACATTATGGAAGTTAATTAACTCAGCCGAGGTATATGCTGTGTATCTTTGTCGTATTGTTTGTTAGCCGTCTCATCTTAGCTTGCCTTTTTATTTTGGCTTCTGCTTGCTCCTGAAAATACAATCAACAGCTCTCAGTACTTCATTCTTCTGCTTCATTCTATTTGCCTCAGTATTGTTACAAATTTTTCTCTCTGAATCTGTATCACAAATGGACAAACTGGCAATGACCACACTGGGGTAAAAAAAACAAACAACATATATACCTTGGATGAATTAATTATTTTCCGTAACCCACCCGCTGCAGT
>OMMV01183867.1:0-11376 GCA_900302635.1 Chatrabus melanurus | reverse complement strand
ACACCGTGACGGTTCGGCATCAAACCTCCGTGCACCCGCTGGACAACCGAAGCATTCCGTCTGATCTTAGCCACGCTGCGACGATAATGGCGCATCGCTCTCCTCGAGGACCCACAATGCCTTGCGCTTTTCCCTCTCACCTCCACCAGCGTGACCAATCAATGGACTGCTGGAGGGAGGGTCTAAGCTTTCGATTGGCTCAACTGGTTTTCATTGGCTGTTTGCCAAGTCTATCAACGAAACATCTTTTTTTTTCCTCCATTACAATATAAGAAACATACAGTACAAATAACCTATTTTTGAGGTTTATTCACTTGCAGTGCACATTTTAATACTCTCAATGTGAGATTTATTTATCTATTTATTTATTTATCCATTTATTTTATTCATTTATCTATTTATTTATTTTATTGTTGGCTCATCTACTCTGGGTTACAATGTACTTTGTAAAATGTCCTTTTAATATGATACCTGGGTTCATATGATTCAAAGATTTTTTTTTTTTTTCTTTCCCATTCCAAATCGGCCAAAAATATCACAGATTTGAGGGATTAGGGGAACGGCAATATTGGAAAACCCTCTCTTAATGTAGGCATCGCCTCCAAAGTTTTGAAGCTCAACAATTGCTGCCATCTTGGCCTTAGACCAGGACTAACAGGCTTAAACCACCTCAGATTGGTGGTCTAAATTTTAGACCTTTGGTCTAGAGTTAGACTGGTCTAACTTGCGTAGTCTGTCCCCATAGCACACCACTATTTTTAGTGTTTGACTAAAGTTTGAGTACCAAACCTTAGTCTCAGTCTATCTCCCTAAGTACTGCTTCATAATATCAAGCCCTGGAGTTGCATTGGGAAGGTCATTCGGTGCAAAACTTGTCCCAAATCAACATACACATCCATGCAGGAGCCACTTTGAAACTGAGCAAAATCAAGAGCAGCCAAAAGAAAAAGATATAATTGCAAAAAAACAAAACTCATTTCTGCCTACAACTAATTGCTCAAAGCAAATTAATATTTTGCTGTTTACATGGGTGCAAGACTTCAATCTACAGACGAATTTCCATCAAAATAGCTCAACCCCCCCCTACAGAGAATCCGTCAAACCAAAGAAGACAAGTCAAGTCTGGGAGCATGTGCTGATTCTGCGCTTAGCCGCATCCCCGACACCATGGAACCACCTCTGGTCCCGGATGGCAACCACCCAGGCAGACAACCGGTCCATTCCCATATCTTTAAAATAACCATCTATCTGCCGCAGCCAGGTGAAGCGTGGGCGTCCCCTTGGCCTTCTCCAGCCAGTGGGTCCTCAACACTCAGCCACCTATGTGCTGGATCGTGCACACAGAAGCGCGGCACATGGCCAAAATGTCGAAGCTGACGCTCACTCACAATGCAAGTGATACTCCTCATCTTAGTCTCCCTAAGTAACCGCTTTTTTGATACAAAGTCATTCCAGCGGTACCCAAGGATCCTCTGAAGAGACCTAGTACCAAAGACATCCAGTCGTTGCCTTAGATCACTGGTTAGCGTCCAAGTCTCACAACCATACAGTAAGACAGGTAGCACAAGTATCCTAAAGACTTGGATCTTCGTTCTTCTGCAAAGATATTGGCATCGCCAAACACCTCTGTCCAGCAACCTCATGACTCCATAAGCTCTTCCTAGGCGTCTCTCGACCTCAAAGACTGAGGATGCAGAGACATAAATGTCACTGCTGAGATAAGTGAATGTCTCTATAAGGTCAACACTTTCACCACATACAGATACACTTCTGTTGGCTGAGTCCAAGAAGTCATTAAAAGCCTGAATCTTAGTCTTGATCCAGGACAATCACAAATCCACACACTTGGATTCCTCACTCAGCTTCTCAAGTGCAAGTGTGGCAATCAGGGTATCCATTGATTCTGCAAAGATCACAGCATCGTCTGCAAAGTCAAGGTCAGTAAAGGTTTCCTCGCCATCAAAAACACCCAAGTCGCTGGTTTCCACAACCCTACCCAATACCCAGTCTATGCAAGCATTGAACAGCGTAGGAGCCAGAACACATCACTGACGAACACTAGTTTTCACTAGGAAAAACTCAAGTCTGACAGAGAATCCGTCAACCCAAAGAAGACATCTTTCATTATTTCTGTATCGCTATGTTATGGCCAGCAACATCGTAAAATTGAAATTTTCTCAGTCTTTCGACTTGGTTGTTGGTACCTTCTAGTTTGGATCCTACGCAAACTCTCACTGGTCAAAAGCATAAGTGACTCTGTTGAGACGGCTTCGCTGGAATTGGCAATTTCACAGTATCCCATAATGCCCTACGCACGCAGGAGTTTCGGAACGGCAGTCTGAGTGAAAAAACTTAGCGCTTGCTTCATTGCGTGGGATTTAAGGCATTGAAAGTGCTTCTTATGCAGGATTGTGTTGTTTCTATCTGTGGAGGGGACATGTGGAGGGATTAACTCTGCTGAGCCTGAAAATTCCACTTTACAGCCAGTGCCAAAGAGCTAGCAGAAACGGCCAGTTTAGGTCCAGCCAGTGTGAAAAAGCTACGCAGGTGGACAGAATACATCAGGGGAATATATGCCACTGACACTGGATATGTAAAGGCCTACCTAATGGCGACAAAACAGACTGAATTTTCTGCTGATGAAATGCAATCGTATCAGTATGTCTCAGTCATTTAATTTCTTTATGTCAGCAGCATTACGGTTAGTGGCGTTACAGGGCTCCCTGTTAATCGTGTGTCACTCTTTCAGTTACATACACAATTAGACAAATATTTTTTTGTTGAACGTGTTCAACCTGGTTTGATTTCATGTCGAATTAAGTATATGTCAGTGTCATTTTTGCCACTGAGTCTGAAACAGGAGCTATCAGCTGCTTCTTTTGAAAAATAAAACCTGATTTTAAATTTAGAAAAATAGAAGAGAAATTAAACTAATCTTATAAACATCATTGACAAAGTGTTCACTGCAGATCGTTCAATGCTTTTTTGGAATCCAAGGTGTCCCATCTGCCTCATTCCTGCGGACTGCTTTTAACCAAAGTTTGTTTTGGTGCTCATTGCTGGGAAATCTGTAGAATGTTACCTTCTTTCCTCGTGCCAAACATTTCATTTGTGAAATGCAGCCCTGGGGCAAAGAACAAAAGTCACCTCCCAAGCTTTTTTTTTTTTTCTTTTTTCTATTTCTAATACAGTGGTCCCCGTCTCTAACTGCCCCCCTCGCCACCAGCCACCCGCATTTTGCGCACACTTTTTCTGGCACGGACAGATTTTCAATTAACACTACCCCTCGCCAATGGCCACCTCTCCAACACGGCCAGCGGCCACCCAAATTCAAGCAAAATCGGAAAATTTTCACCTCTGGAAAGGCCATTTACTGTTGACATCGATAGTTCTTCTCCACCTCAGCAGGCGTGGGTGACTCACCAAATGAGAAAATCACAGAAGTTGCCGGATAATTCTCAATGGGTTATTGAAGCATAACACGCATTGCGAAATTCATGACTCTGTATGTAGATAAAAAAAATAAAATCCACCAGTGGAATGGGACATCTCTGTTTGTGCCTGTATGAGAGTTGTTCAGATCACCTGCTCTGTACAGGAGCGCACGTCGCTGCGCACCTCTGCAGAGTCCATATATCAAAACAAAGAAGAGGTTTGGCTGCACAAATAACTTGAAGCTGGATAATAAAAAGTGATTGTAGAAATGAGTCCATCCTTTCAAAAAAGGGCAGAAGTCAGGAAATTTTTTTGATTTTTTTTAAGAGTGAAGGTCGTTATTGTGGCCTGTATATTGAGTAGCCACGCCCATTTCTCATTTATATTGAGCTTTCTTATCCGGTACTATTCGCCAGGTGGCCAGACTGGCCTCCCCCTCAAGAGAGGCCACTTTGTCAGGGCAATAGGGGTAGCCTTATTCGAGAGGGACCACTGTATTTTCTTCATTATCCTCCATCAATTCTCCAAACAAAACAAAAAAAGATCGTCGAACTGCTGCGTGCACAGGGCATTTTGAGATATTGAATTGAATTGTTTTAATTGCCACCCCATTGGGTGTTTGTATCTGTTTAGCTGCAAACCTTTTACTCTTTTAGAATAGCACATGACACTGACAATTCAGATACAAGATGGGAATCTCAGGAGGAATCTGCTTGGCTTTTAAGCATTAAAAAAAAAGGAGACTACAAAAGAATTGTGTATTCTAAATGTTGAATATGTCTCATGTGCAGTTAACTTTTGTTTAATAATATGTTCGACTCAGTAAGATGATTACAATATATTGTGGAGTTTGATACAATTAAATTTTTGAGTGTGATTTGTCATTTAATCATATTTAATCATGGTTTAACAGACACATTCAGGGCTGTAAATATCCTCTCAGGAAAAATTTTAGTGATTTCTGTTCTGTTTGTTGTAGGCCTTTGTGAAGGATGTTCATGAAGGATCAGTAACTGTGGCATTTGAAAATAAGTAAGCAGTACTCGTGCACACACAGTATACAGTCTGTATCCTCAACAAAATATTGGTCTTATATAAACACATGAATATATAAAATTATATGTTGCCAATGCTGAACTTGTCATTTGTTTTGTGTGTGTTTGCTATGTGTGCATGTGCGTTCCTCTGTGACAGTTGGCAGCCGGAGCGCCAGATCCGGTTCCAAGATGTGCGTTTTCCTCCACCAACAGGCTTCTGCAAGGAAATCAATGAGAGCGACGAGGTTGAGGTGAGACTGGTTCAATAATTTTATTAAAACGGTTGTAGAAAAGTAACATTACCTATACAAATGTACAATTTTAAAAACCAGAGTGCAACATAAGAAATGCAGAAGGCAAAACTCAAGCTATCCAGACCCTAAAGCCAGCCATACACTACACAATGATATGATGCGATACAGGTGCATCATAAATGTATCAACGTAACTCATTAGCATATTGCACAAGAACCACAGAATAATAGTGTACACATTACAGTGCAGGGTTCTTGTTAGGGCTGCAACACGCATCAATGATGCATCAAAATCTAAATTGTTGCATTGAGTCCCACACTGGAAGCGTCCGCTGTCACATCAATAAAATCTGTTTCAAAGCCCTCCTTGTGGTGACCAGGTTAGTCGCCAGTTTCGCCTTTATTTTATTCACTAACTATATCATCAGTCGGCGACTTGAAGAACCCCCACCAGGCCAGAAAAAAATAAGTATTAATTCATTTGGATGCTGTGCAGCAGGTTGTAGAACCACCTGTGTTTGATGCATGGCTCCAGAGTGACAGAGAGAACAATATAGATAATAATGAGACCACGTGTTACCCCATCAAGCACTCAAAATACTACTGCGTGCGCACGTGATAAAATATGTTCCTTCAGATTGCTTTCCATGTTTGATTAGTTCATGCATGCAGTGTGCACTAAATTGGGAGTGCAACAGTATTGATTTTGACTTTGAATTTTTATATTTAGTTGTAGTGTCAGTCACTTATTGAAAATTGTAGTCTGATTAAAGTCATATTTGTCATTTTGCTAATTTTAATCAAATTTTAGTCGGTATTTTAGTAATAATTATCGTTAACATCGTGATTCATTCTGAACATGACCAAAACACTCGCCACACCCTGGCGAGTGCCAGCAACCATGTGGCATTGTGTGACGTGTTTGTAGCTAGTAGTGTCGAGTTGGGTGGCGAGTGCGATACGTGCCTCTAATCGCCACAAACATGCCGTCTGAGTGAGAGGTGCTTGAGCGATTTTTGCTTGGGGACGATCTATTTAGCGCCCTTCAGGCATGAAATTCGAGCACGCTGATTGGCTAAATTTGTTCCTACGTACGTATCTTGTGACACGACATCGGTCGGTGATTGCTGTGGTGCTGCACTGATGGGCGATGAGTCTATTGCCCCCACAGACTGAGGGGATGAACGGCAAACAAAGTGTAATGATTCGTATTTCAACAAACGTATTCGACCGTTTAAGCGCACAGACCCTAATTAGCGCACATGGGGCCTTTGTGGGGCCTTTGGGTAGGGGGGGGGGCTATTTCCAGCACCCGGGACCATTTCTGCATCAAAACACGCCACCCGGATTTCCCGGATTCACGCCACTCACATCAATAGTAGGCATGAAAACATAATCTTAAGGGACAGAAACCTACCTGTTCCTGTGTTTTACTTCAGTTTCAAAAGTTCCACAGCTGAGTCGATGTCGTAAATCTCCCAGGTTTCATTGCGCGCATGAAGCCTTGCTTCATTTTCTGTGTCAAAACGAGTCTTGCACGCAAATCCCAGAAAACATGTCATTGTAAAATGCAAGACAATAGTTCATCAAGTTTGGGTGTCCAAATGTCTTTGTAAAGGTGGAATCCCCAAATAAAGGAATGAAATTCAAATCTACCGCTTGCTATTTGTCTCCCAGGTTTCATTGCTTCATGAAGCAAAGCTTCATGTGTTAAAGCGAGACCAGCAAATCCCAGAAAACGTGAGCTTAACAGAGGGATTTCTAAGTATCCTATATTAAATAAAAACAATTTATTTAGTGCACAATGCACTTAAACGGTCGAATACGGTATTTCATGTTCTTGTGCATTTTGAGCACATTCATGCTTAAAAATTATAGTTATTGTCTTAAATTTTTTTCCCTATAAAATCAAAATGCACTTGTCCCTAGGGGGTGGCGCCTTAGTGCCCTCTATAGACCGAACACCACTAGCTGCAATACAACGTGTGTTTCCCTACGATCCTGCCATAACGCGGATTGTTATCGCATTATCTTGTAGTGTACAGTCGGCTTCAGGAATCCGTGAGGCTTATTATTTTTGGTACCGTCTCTAACTGCATTAGTTGTTTTGACTGTGATCTTCCAGTTTTTAAGTCTCCTGTTTTGTAATACATTGGCTTTGGCAAAATTCAAGATGATTTTTTCCAAATATTCATATTGTATATGCTCTACTTTTCTGTAAATTACAATGAAATTTACAATATATGTGCTGCCAGGTATATTCCAGGCCGAATGACAAGGAGCCATGTGGATGGTGGCTGGCCAAGGTTCGCATGGTCAAAGGAGAGGTGGGACTGAGCTCACATTATTTTCAATGTTGGGTCACAGTAGTCATACAGTATATGAGCTGTGTGAGATCTTTTTTTTTTTATAAATGTTCTTCCAAGTTCCTGAGTGAGCTTGGAGTGGTTCACTGGAGGTTATCAACTTACATGTACAGTATTTTGTGTTTGAAGTTTTATGTTATAGAATACGCTGCTTGTGATGCAACGTTAAATGAGATAGTGACGTTGGAAAGGTTGCGGCCGGTCAACCCCAATAAACCAGCCACCAAAAACACATTCTTGAAGATCAGAATGGACGTACCTGATGATCTACGCCAGATGTAAGTATCATACACACACACACACACACACACAACATCTTTTATGTTTAAGCAGCTGACTTTAAAATATGAATCTGACGTACACTGAGGCAAAGTTGATTCACACCCTTGTTCTATGGCTGGATCATTACAGACAAAGCATTACTGACTGCACGTTATTGTCCATCTGGTAGGTGGTACTTGTTGAAGCACATCATACATATACATAGGGTTCCCACAGGATTATCTTGTTGGCCTGATGTTCAGGTCTGTGAAGGCCAATCTGTCACAAAGCAGGTAATTCTCAAAAACTCCGTGCAAGAAGACTAGTGAGGAAAGCCATCAAGACACCCATGACAACTCTGAAATAGTTATACAGTTCTGTGAATTTAATTGGAGAAACTGCGCAGAGTGCAACTACAATCTGTTGCATCACCAGTCACAGCTTCATGGTGGAGTGGGATAGAGAAGGACTTTAATACAAGAAAAGAGATCTAATCTAGGCTCAAGTCTTGCATGTGCCTTCCTGCAAACTTGAGCGAAAAACTTGTTCTTTCATATGTGTGTGTATATATATATATATATATATATATACACCATATTTGACCGTTTAAGTGTGCTATGTGCTAAATAAATAGTTTTTATTGAACACAGGAAACTTAGAAATCACTCTTTTAAAGGCACTTTTTCTGGGATTTGTGTGCTGATCTTGCTTTGACGCATGAAGCTTTGGTTCATGAAGCAATGCGTCATGCACACATTGAAACCAGCGAGAGAAATAGCAAGCAGTACATTTGTATTTCATTCCTTTATTCAGGGATTCCATGTTTACAAAGACATTTGGACACCCAAACTTGACAAACTATTGCCTTGCATTTTACAATGACACGTTTTCTGGGATTTGCCTGCGGGTCTCTCTTTGGTTCATGAAGCAATGCTTCATGTGCGCAATGAAACCTGGAAGATTTACGGCATCGACTCAGCTGAGGAACCTTCCCACTTCTGAAACGGAAGTAAAACACTGCAAAGGGTAGGTTTCTGTCTGTTAAGATTATGTTTGGAATCAGAATCATGAAACACAGGACGTGATCTTAAACTGTCCATTGTGCCAATGGATGGTACTCACATGAGGTTTTCCTTGATGTTGAGAGTGGCATGGGAGCTGTATCTCGGGGGAAGGTGGGGAGGATGTAAATTTCGGGACACATCATCAGTAGTGTACCTTAGTGCTAACTATTGCTGTGAATGGCGCGAATCCGGGCAATGTGGGTGGTGTGTTTTGATCCAGAAATGCTACCAGATGCTGCAAATAGTACCTGGAAAAAATGAAACCACAGGAGAGTACCCGGTCTTTGGAGGGTCGCGACTGTCCGGCAATGACCATGTTTGAACGTAAGGTAACTCATGCTGGTGGTCACCTGGAACATCGTTTCTCTTCACAAAGATCTTCCACTGGTGTCGAGGGAGCTTGGAAAAATGTGAATTGCGGCTGTGTTGTTTGAGGTGCAAAGACCTGGAAATGGCCACATTTTAGTGGTTCGGTACACCTAGATTTGGTCTGGTAGCCCCCATAGTCACCTTACTGAGGGAGTGACAGTTCTTGTGGCAGACCAGCTCCTTCTAATAGTGGCAGATATCACCACAGTCAATGAGCATATTATGAGCTACAGACTTCAGCATTCTCTGGGTGTCTGTTGCCTCGCTACACTCTGACTGCGGTGTGTGATGTCTCGGTGAGGGAGACTTTTTATTCGCAACTTCACTTGGTGATTGAGGACTGTCCCATAGGTGACACTCAACTGGTCATTGGTGATTTCAGTGCGTCTACTGGCACTAACAGGGCTGGCTTTGAGGGCTGCATCAGTAGTCATGAATCTACTCACCGTGGCGAAAATGGCTTAATGCGCCTCGACTTCGCACAGCGTTGGAGGCTGCAACTGAATCCTGGTTTCAACAACCAGCGCAGCACCATTGGACATGGTATTCTAATACAGGTGGTGTTGCTGAGGAGATTGATCATGTTCTCACGGGAAACCACTGGAGATTTCTGCACAACTGTAATTTTAACTGCAGATTTGTTGTAGCATCCTTGAGGATTCAGTTGACGTCTCACAGACTGCCGTCTGCTCAGTGTCAAAGATTAAATCTGGCCACACTTCAAGATCAGACTGTTTCACAGACATTTGCATGTAGTCTGGCTGTAGGACTTACAGACATGGACACAACTGGTGGTCCAAGTGAAATGTGGGAGCTGTTTTGTGACCAGATACTGAAAGTTGTTGGGGATTGCATTGGAGTCGCCAATGTCCATAGGAGGAGGGATTTCATATCTGAGGGCATTCTGAATATCATCCAGAGGACTCATAGTGCATGGCTTGATTGAAATTTCAGGCTGTATAGGGAGCTGAGAAAGCGGGCTGTGATGGCCCTAGGAGTAGATGAAGAGGAGTTTGTTTCAAGAACCTGTGATGAGATGGCTCTCCATCTGTGTTCTGTTGACCCTCATCCTGCTTACAGAGGACTCAAAGTGCTACGTTCCTCCAAACCTACACCTTGTCACACCGTATTCATGGCATGTGATGTCTCAGTCCTGACAGATACCTCTGCTGTACACCCTCATTGGGCCGACTACTTTGAGCAGTTCTGCAAGTCTGATCCTCCTACCAGGATGATAGACACCTCCAGTACCTAGGGTTATAGTGGCTGATCCGCCAGTCAACTGTGAACCTTCAAATGTTGGTGAGATCGTAAAGAGAGCTGAAGGTGGGGAAAGCTCCAGGGATCTGCGATGTTGGAGCTGAGCTCCACCAGGTGGTTGGAAATGCTGTTCTCCTGGGATTGCAAACAATTGTTGTTTCAATCTGGGTGCAAAGTATCATCCATACGGACTGGAAGAAAGGATCTGTTGTCCCACTCCAAAAAGGAAAGGGTGATTGCCTGGATAGCAACAACTACAGGAGTATTACACTATTCTCTGTGCTGGGAAAGGTGCGTGCAAGGATTATTTTTAATAGGATTCAGTCTAATCCCATCTGGATCAACAAGTCCATCAGGCCAACAAGACTATGAGGGCCCTAAATTACCCCCATCCCAACTTTTTTTGGAATGTATTGCAGGCCTCAAATACAGGAATGAAATGAAATTGACCACACGAAACATGAACTATCTTGAGTTTGTACTGTGTGCAGTGAAACAGATGTCAAAGTAAATGTAAGAATCACTGCAGAGTGTTTTTTTGTTTGTTTTGTTTTTTTGCAGTTTTGCATTTTCCATACGTCCCAACTTTTTCTAGTTTGGGGCTGTATAATTTTTCCTTTATCACTCCGGAGCTCTGCATGGGCCACAAATGCGACCACAACCTGCTGCGTAGCTCCTGCCCTCCTCCTTAGCTACATGGAGCAGACTAAGGGGCAAACACCATAAAGCCTAGTTTATGTTGCTGCGTCGCGGTGACACCGTAGCCAGGCAGAGCCCTCTGCATCGTTGCGACCCCCCCTCCGAGCCCTACGCTGTGGCCTAACGCGCACCTCCCAAAAATTGTAACTATGCATCGAGACAACGCAGACCGCAAGGGCTGTGATTGGTCCACTTCACGGCCAGTCTCTGGGTGGCACAATCGGTGTGCTGTGTGTTCTGGTGGTTGTCAAATCTGTCAGCCGACATACGAAAATACCTGAAGTGCATTTCTCCATCCATGTCCTGCCGAGGTCGAACAAGTGTGGTATATTCACCCGTCCTCCGCCTCGATTCGTTCAGTGGACGTACAGACCACCTCTGCACGTGTCTCATCTTTAGTTGTTGTCGCCACATTTTCAATAAAAGCATTTGTTGTTTAATGTTGATCATCTCCAACTGCAACACCAGTCTTTTTTTTTTTTTTTTTTTTTTTTTCTCTCCGTCGCCGTTGTTCAGTGTGACCGCAGGAACAAAGCCGGAAGGTAAACGAACAATCAACAAGTTCGCTGCCCCTTCCATTCCGGCGGCGAATTGCACAGCGACACGGACCAATGCGATGCAGAACTTCAAAA
>OMMV01183862.1:0-21511 GCA_900302635.1 Chatrabus melanurus | reverse complement strand
TGTGAATGATGTGCAGTAAAATCACCTCCTCTATAGTCGCCATGTTTGCTGACGTCTGCAACTTGGCACTCGGCACTGCCATCTAGAGGATGTATTGCGTAATGTCCATACCAACTCAAAAGACGTGCGGAGGTATGAGGGAGATAACGATTGGGACGGACGGACGTATTTACGTACGGAAAGTGATTTGCGTAGGGTATAAATGAGCCTTTACTCCACAAACCTACCCAACACCCAGTCCATGCAAGCATTGAATAGAGTAGGAGCTGGAACACATCTCTGATAAACACCAGAATTCGCCCGACATCAAAGACCTCTGACCACACGCCGCACAGCTCTCACAGTATCTGTGTATATGCTGGCTGTGATGTTCAGCATCTTATTTGTGAACCCACAAATTCTCAGAATGTCCCACAGAGCAGCCTGGTCAACTGAATCAAATGCTTTGAAAAATCAACAGAGGTTGATGTCTCTCTCAGGTACCTCAGTGTTGAGGACCCCAGCAACTGGAACGGGTACATAGATGGCTAATATTGACAGGTGGGGATGGACCAGTTGTTTGCCTGAGTGGTTGCTATGCAGGACCCGGGGCGGTTCCATAGATTGGTGGATGCAGCGATGCGAGGCACTGGTGCACCAACCTGCACAATGCACACATACCCTGCAGGTGATCGGCATTGAAAGTAGTAAAGTGGTTTAGATATGAAAATAGGAAAATGTAGCACAACATTAGTGTCCGTTTAACTTTGCTCGTCTCCGTCGCTGATGCTCACTGCCGGTCTGGATTTAATTAATTGAAATTTCTGACTGCTGTTTATTTGACTGTGAGCTTTATAGATCACAGGCTCGCAGCAGTGTAGATTGTGGAAGGAGTTCCAGTGTTTGAATGGAACACAGTGGGGCGTTTTTTGACAGCTGGTGTATCGGTACCACAGCGTGTTACAGAAAACAAAAGCATCAGAGGTGGAACAAGCTCTATATACTGCACGAGGAATGTGTCCATTAAAAATCTTTTAATTGGCTCTGATCACCTTTGGGTGAGCTTGTTGTTGGATGTAAGTGTAACCATGAGGTTTGCAGTCAAACATTTGGTCAATAATTTACCATACGCACAGGGATCACTCCTAGCTATCTCCGTTTCCTCTCTCTGTCACTCACCCACACCTCAACACCTCATACATGCACGCTGACTGCTCGGAGTGTTCTGTAATTACAGCACAACACAGGGAGCTGTCTTTTGCATGGCAGATGGTCCAGCACCATGCTGCATCAGGTAACCGTGACAACAGCCTCCCTCCTCACAGTTAACAGCACCATCACGGCTCTTTATGGTGACCAAATGTCATTATAGAGTCTGCAGAGACGGACAGAGTGGGGGGCAGAATTTGGGTGTTGAATGAGAGGAGGGGACTAAAGAACAGAGAGAATTTTAGGGGGGATTTGGGAAGAAGAAAAAGACAAAGCATCATGTTGTCAGAAGGCAGAGAATAGAGTTCCTGCTGCCATTGTTTGGATGGTAACATGACCATCACGCCAAGATGTTTGTAAAAACTGGCGCCGTTTTTCTTTTTTCTTTTTTTTTAACATAACCAGATTTGTTTCCCCACATGCATTTGATATTGCATTCACATAATCACATTTTGGTCATGTAATGTGTGTTTTGGGTAAGTGGGTCCTTTCAGCACATTATCACTAACCAGACTCCTTAGAGAAGACACGCAGTGCCTCTCAGTTCTTGCTCTCAGCCTGATTGGAGCTTCTGTTCTGTTGGTTAGTTCTCGGACACTGATGCTAAATTACCAATTGAAGCAATTTGAATTTTTATGTATTTATTTTGCTTGCATGTGGCATAGATATGGAGCAATATGTGTGCAAAGATTTGCACATATTTCAGGCTAGGGATGGATATCATGATATTTCGTGGTATTTCTGGCGATAACGATAAAAATGACGATATGAATTCCATAAAGAATTTGTGTAAGGGAGAGGCGGATGTTTAAGTTGTTGAAACCCTCAATGAGAGCAGCCGAAAGAAAAAGAGGAAAAAAAGCTGCATGCCTTTGAAGGGCCCAATTTTCAATTTTCGCACATGAAGGTGTCCCCAGCACAGCCACAGATCCCCGGAGTGGCTGTAGTGAAGAAAAAATAGAAAATGATTGTAATTGACATGCTATTGTGTGTGCACAACATATTATCCATTCTCACTTTTGATTTGGTTTGATTAATTCGTGCACATGAGATAAATAATTTTGCCAGGGCATACAGCAAAGACATCCATTCCTCTGTATCCACATACCTCTGAGCAAACAAAATCTATTCTGTGCTCAGTAAATGTATTTTTGTGTTTGTTATCCACATGAACACTGCATTTAGCATCCAGTGTGCACGATCAACTCGGTCAACAAATGTGGGAACTAATTAATCAAATTGTGCAAATAATATTTATAAAGCTGTGTGTAGGCACAGTTCTGTAAGATTAATCTCATTTTGAGACTGTGCACAAAAGCTTGTGAATGATCTCCACAACAAACCATACATGGCCATAAACCCGCCGACAATGAGCTGTCTGCATATGAAAACGGACAACAATTCCCCCGTGTGTGGAACAGGTCAAAATCTTTGGCTGCGATTCCCAATCTGCGCCTTTTTTAAAACCTCGTGTGGTAACTGTGAATTATCGTCTCATGGGCATAACGGCACCAGATCAGCGGTCCGCATGACGACCTCCAGTTACTACCAATATGCCTGATTGCTGAGTCGTTATTTTATCCCAGGAAAGTATCATCTGCAACGATATTGTACCTCAGTTATCATCAGAAGTCAGAAATGTGTAGCACTCGTGCCAAAGTTTCCAAAAAAAAAAACTTTAAATAAAAGCTGCAGTACAAAGGGAAACTCGAAAGCAGAATATTTAGCATTAATAACTAGAGGGGTACTCAGTACAGTGCATACCTTTGCCAGCAGACATCCAGACCTTCGACCATATTATATACATGACAGAGGTGAAACCTGATTTTCGCTAACATTTGTTAGAAAAGTTGGTGAATCCAAACATCGCAATGTTCGTCAGCATTCGCTGCTCCATGAGATACTAGCTTTAGTTATTTTATTGTCTCTTAGCAAAATACTCAAAAGTTGACGCAAGTTCCCAGTGGTCAGCAGTATTTATACTAAGGACTTTTATTGTGAAATGTCAGAACGGAAGGACCGTATGGATTGTATTTGCAAAACCAGCTTTTCTGGTTTCTCGCTAAAGGGATCCGAAAAGTCAATAGATCTAACGACAAAGTCGATAAGTTGGCAACGCTGGATAAGTGGGAATGGTCACGCTTCATTTGTCCCGCCCATGTCACGCTGGACTCCACCCCATTTACCCATATATGGTTTGGCCGCGAGTTGGGCGAAGTCGGGCACTGTCAAGATGGCGACATCCAAAACCGACCCACGTGAGCTTCAAAACTGCTCTTCAGAAAACCTGTGGGTGATGTCACAGAGGGTTTGTCTATTATATATACAGTGTAAAACGTAGAACCTGACCCGTCGAACTCCAACTGGAGCTACAGGAGCCTGACCTAGCTGGTTAGCTAATAAAGTGGTTGCTGCAGCAACAGTACCTGTATCTATTTCTTCTCAACAACTTGTCAAGTTGAAGGAACAGAAAATAAAGTTGATATCTCATGTAGCATTTAAGTCAGTCTTTTAGTAAAATTGAGATCAAAGCCAAGAAAACTTCAGCTTTCATGGAAACATCCATATTTAATGTAGCTTGAACCCGTGGAGGCTGCAAAATGACGCAAAGCTTCGACTTCCCTGGTTTGATTTAGGGCAACGCAGCATGATTGGTATTAAACGTCAGCAGAATACTCTCTGTGCTGTTATCTGTCGCTCTGTACAACAAAGCTGCACAGCTAGATGTGTGAAAAAGGGACATTATAGCATTTAAAGTGGGGGAAAAAGTGCAGCTGTGATAAACTAATAAACAGCCATGATGGTGTTGGATGTGCTCCTTTCTAAGACGTGTGCTTCCTTTCAGTACCAGAGGGAGGCAGTGACACTCCTTGAAGTGTTTGGAGGTGTTTGAACTGTGCTTTGCACAACAATTTGTTCATCCAATTAGTCACTTCTTCACCTGTTCACACGGTTAATGAACCAAACGGCTCAATCCTGTTTTATGCAAAATATCCATTTTTGTGCTCGTGGCGCCGGCAGCTTCAGCTGGATTAAAATCATTTGGCTTGTCGTCATTGCAAAACTCCGCAATCATTATCGGCGTAGCTCAAAGGCTGCTGCAGCTTGTGCATCATCAAATATTAAATTCTGAGGTGTCGGGTGGATCCGCCTGAAAGTACGACACACAAGCGCAGCGTGCACTGTGCACGTGTCTGTCGTGCTTTCCTGCAGTGCTTCTAGCTTTCATCAAAGTGGAAGAGTTTGCACTTTCTGCAGGGAGTTTGCAATATGATTTCGTGCACCTTGTCTGATTATAAATTTACCTCTTGATGTGCTTTTGTTGAGGTAAATCAATAGCGGCTCAGTAGGCCAGCTGTGAAGGTTTTACGATTTCTTGCAACAGTGAAATCTGAGCTGAAAGCCAGAATGGAAGCAGAACAGCAGCACTTTCAGCTCATCAAACTAACATGTCTCGAAAACCCGTGCAAGAATATATCAGTCCTGTGCTGTAAATGTGAAAGTGACACATGTCTGTGTTAGAACCTTTGTATTCGGTAGGGATGCAACGGGTCACAAAACTCAAAATTTTAATTCACAGATTGGATCATTTTTCAGATCAGCAAAAAATAACAAAAAAAACGGGGAGACAAATATAACTTTGCTCTTTGAGTGGTGCACCACTCTGTAAAAGTCAGGAAAAGTTTTTTTTTTTTTTCTCCCTTCCTGGAACTCAGTGGACCCCCAGCCACTTTGGCTCTGCCGACGCTCGGCTCAGTGAGCTCAGGACGGCGCAGGAAAAGCGCGGCACGCACACTCCGTCCTTTTTGGAATAAATCTTTCCGTGCTCGGATTCCAACGTGCGTCGAGCCTGCACCAGGCTGCCTCGAGCCGAGCCTAGGGCAAGACGGCAGAGGCCGTCTGCTTTTAACATGCTCCGTTCACGTCAACACACAACCGCTTTTTCCCCGCTCACGTGAACACACATCTTCTTTGATTTCACTGCAATTCTGCATCGAGATTTACGCAATTATTACTTTAAAAACACTTCACTGTGACAATCAATCTGAATTTCATACTTTTATGTAAACTTTGCAATTAATCCACGGTTTTTATGTGTGCCGAACCATAAGGGGCAGTCCATATGGATCGTGGATCAACTATGGTCCGTTACACCACTAATATGCAGGATGGAGTGCATCGTCAAATGTGACATGGCCTCAAATGCCGACTAAGATATCTAACACTGGGCGAGGACCTCGGCGGTGCCAGCAAGTTTCCCTCGTCTCCTGAGACTTTCCCCCAGACATCAGTCTCTCGCTCGCCTGTGAGCTGCCATCTGATCCACCAGTCATCTGAATCCAGACCCTCATCTCACCAAGGTCGTGATGAAAGAGCACCTCGCCGCAGCCCGGGTCCGTCCGTGCGTGGCAGCAGGAAAGGGAGACGGCCTTAGTGCGAAATGTCAGTGCTTCTCCCGTGAAGCTCGACTCATCAAAGGAGGATTAGTGTCGCACTGATGGCCTCGCTGGGCGAGCAAGCCCCGATGGGGTAATCTGATGCGTTGCCGCGGATACGAGAGACAACGACCATATGCACGCCAACACGTGTACATGCATGTACACACAAAGTGTACAAATGCATGCTGCCTTTCACACACACAGAGTGACAGGTAATACATTTGACATGGGTCGATTTAATGCTTCTAGCTCATGTATGATGAGTCATTTCTATGCAGCACAGTGTGTTAACACAGAAACTGTACTGTGCCATCTGAAGGATGTGTCCAAGGTGCTCAAAAATACAGTAGTCAGGCGGCATAGCTCAAAATTTCAGGACAATTGTTCAGTTTGTGATACAAGCATGAAATTTCTACCACAGTTAGTACATACCATAAGGTTTATTTTCAGATGTGGAGGCAAGTTGGATTTGACCTCTGAGGACCATGAGAGGTCAATGAAGGATTACACAGGGGTCAAAATTTACAAATCCTCCAGTCATATTAAAAAGTATACTGCATTATTTGCGTGATCATAAAGATTCTAAAAAGGTATAGTTTGGACTATCTGTGACTGAATGTTATGGAGTTAAGAGGTAAAAGCAGCAAAAATGGTGACAAAGGTCAATTTAGGATTAATAAATGGAATAGTTTTGACTGTGTTGAATGCTTGGTCTCCAAAGTAAAGGTCAAACAAGGTCAACGTCCATTGGATACTATGACATATGCCATATGTTACCCCGTAACGTGATCACTAAGCATAACAGATGGTGCAAACTATTCCTTTTTAAAACCGTATTTGCTCAACCAGTAATTTGCATCACTTTTTAACAAAATTGGAGCAACTTTTGACCCCTGTGCAAACTGAAATTGACCTTTGTCACCATTTTTGCTGTTTTTACCACATAACGCCATAACATTCAGTCATAAATAGCCCAAACTGTACCTTTTTGGAATCTTAATGATCAGGCAAATAATATATAGTATACTTTTCAATATGACTGGAGGATTTTAAAATTTTGACCCCTGTGCAATCCTTCATTGATCCCTCGTGGTCCTCAGAGGTCAAATCCAACTTTCCGCCCACATCTGAAAATAAACTTTATGGTATGTACTAACTGTGGTAGAAATTTCAAGCTTTTATCACAATTGTTTGGCTCTGCCGCCTGACTACAGGGTAGAGTTTATGCTGGCACTTTATTCTACTTAGAGTATTTTAGCATTACAGTATTATACAGTTGTGCAGCTCTCCTGTGTTATTGAGAGTTGACATGACCAATATCTTGACAGACTACATGGAAATAAGTGATATTTTTCACTTATTTTATATGCTGCTCCTAAATGCGCTCCGATGCTGTGCAGTAACGATGCTACCTTTTAGTTTAAATACCTCTGTCAGCCAACAGAGGAGGTGGAGAGCTGGAGGTTGCATGATTGCCTCTGTGTGTCTGAAGGAAAGATATCTGAAAAAATGGTGCACTGTGGGGAGATGGTTCTTCAGTCAAGGAAAAGTTCATTACAATTTAGTATGATCTGGATCTCCCTCAGATTTTTCTTTTCGTCGTTTTCTTTCAGCATCATCCATACGGTGATCGTTTCTGAATCGATACTCTGATTGCTGCACTTGAGAAGCTGAATGAGGAATCAGAGTGTCTGGGTTTGCAATTGTCCTGGATCAAGACTGAGATCCAGGCTTTCAGTGACTTCCTGGGCTCGGCCATCAGAAGTGTATCTGTATGAGGTGAAAGTGTTGAACTTGTGGAGACATTCACTGATCTCAGCAGTGACATTCATGTCTTTGGGTTCTCATTCTTTGAGATCGAGAGACGTCTGCGTAGAGCTCATGGACTCATGAGGTTGCTGGACAGAGGTGTTTGGTGACGCCGTTATCTTTGCAAGAGTACGAAGGTCCATGTGTTTGAGGTCTTGGTGCTTCCTGTCTTACTGTATGGTTATGAGACATTGACGCTAACCAATGACCTCCGGAGATGACTGGAGGTCTTTGGTACAAACTTGGCACACATATGTAGGTGGTTTCTGGAATTGCCCAGGTGAGATCAAATTTATCAAAGGTTAGTCATTGGGATCAAGGTCATTGGGCTCAAAGTTTTAAAACTTGAGTTTTTCACTCCAATTTGCACAAGACCTGACAAACATATGGAGGTAGATCCGAGGTCGTGTCTGCCTGTATGTTTGTTGACCTACTTCTCCCAAGGAGCTGGGAGGAGTAGGTCTTGTTGCTGATTTCAACCAAACTTGGCCTGTCGGTGAAGGTTGACCCTGAACTTGTCCTTAAAGAATGCATTTTAGCAATGGTAAGGTCAAGGAATTTGATTTTCAACCCTATTTGGGCCAAATCACACACGTAGGTGGATTCCAGAATTGCCCTGGCAAGGTCAACCACAGGTCAATCATTTGGGTGAAGGTCAAGGTCACTGGGGTGACATGTCATATGGCCATAGCCATTCCTGCCTTCATGCCCACGGGTGCTATTACCTAGTTCTTGAAAATCTTGAGAATTTGTTGTGGTGCTTCTGTCTTTTTTTTTTTTTTTTTTAATTAAAAACTAGATATGGGCGGCACGGTGGCTTCGTGGTTAGCATTGCTGCCAGACCTAGAAGGTCCCAGGTTTGCTTCCGACCTGGTCCATTCTGTGTGGAGTTTGCATGTTCTCTCAGTGTTTGCGTGGGTTCCCTCCGGGTGCTCTGGCTTCCTCCCACTTCCACAGACATGCAGGTGAGGTGAATTGGTGACTCTAAATTGACCGTAGGTGTGAGTGAGAGTGTGAATGTGTTTGTCTGTCTATATGTGGCCCTGCGATGGACTGGCGGCCTGTCCAGGGTGTACCCCGACTCTTGGCCAAGGACCACTGGGATAGGCTCCAGCCCCCCGTGACCCTTAATTGGAGTAACCAAGTATAGAAAATGAATGAATGAATGATAAGCTAGAAACCTCTTAAATAAATGACACTTAAGTATTTTTATTTCCTCCTGGCTTCTCCTTATTTCTCACTTTTAAAAATAAACTGCAGCATTTCCAGCCTTGGGACTTATGGGAGGAGCCGTGCACCATGTGTTCCTCTGAGCTAAATCAACCATTTTGCAACAAATAAACTGCGAGACAAATAGGAACATCACTCTTAATTTGGAGAACTGACAGGGCAAGAAATGAGAACAATACTAAGACCCAGTACGGCGCGCTTCATTAAAGTCTCTGTCCTCCACACATGACAAAGCAGATTGTGATTGTTGCACTAACGGGCTGTGGATAATTACAAGTGACGTATTTATGGATTTTCAGTGCAACCCAATCTGAATTATAGCTGCCGTCGGTGTGAGATTTGCACACAGCTATAGAAACTATATATAGAAGTGCACGGGTTTCTCCGAGTCCACAATGTGACACGGACGGTACGCTGATGCCGTGGAATGGAACAGCGTTTATAGAGGCGTGATTTATTTTTATTAACTCTGTGGCACTCAGTTGGCCTTGGTGTTGGCGTGAAAGATAAGTGACGTTCCGTTTCAGAAAGTTTTTGGGTTGTTTGAGCAAAGATTTCTGACATCATCCAAACTTGGTATTTTTAATACTTTTATTTCCTGTTTTGACAAATATTGGAAGAAAATATGCAAAACAAATATAAAATAAAAGAAATTAAAAAAAATATCTAAGATGGGTAACTGCACAACCCTTCCACCATGTTTAATCCATATTGGCTGGAAACTGTTTGAGATCAACATTTTTGACTTTAAGGTTGACCTTTCATGATAGTCCAAGGTCATGCAGCCATTAGAAAGGTGGCACACAGTGCTAGGATACCAAGCTACAAAACATGTTAACATCTGAGATAAACAATACGTTTAGCTCAGCGTGACGCCTTCCCACCAAGAATCTTCTATTTTTTTCTTTTTTAATCTGAGAAATCCTTTCTGGTTTTCTGATACAGAACAAGGTGAGATTGCACACATTATTATTATTATTGTTATTAATATTATTGTTATTGTTGTTGTTGTTGTTAATAATAATAAACTTTATTTGTATAGCACTTTCTGGTGCAAATTATATATTTCAAAGTGCTTTCATAATTAAACATAAACATTTCCATAAATAACAGTACCCTAAAATCAACACATGATAAAACAAAACTAAAAATATATACAATAATTAATTTAGAATCAACCACAATTTTTGTAAAAGGCATTTGGCGTCCAATTTTACATGGAATAGTCTTGAGTGTTTTGAAAAAAACCTAGTAAATCGATTATTATTATTATTATTATTTTTGGAAAATTGAGTAAAGAACATTTTTAGGCTTACTAGGTTTTACCTTATCTTATGCTATACCAGTTGATGAGAAAACAATGATTTCATAGATATTGTAGCGGCAGGACATGGTCCCCGCGAACACCGCGTGGGCTTCTAATCGGATGTATTTCTTACAAACTGGTGGCAGATAGTCCAAAAAATACACGGTACGTTACGTCACCGTGCAATAGTCCAAAACGGATAGTCGAAAAATGCACGGTGCGCTGACGTCATTGTGCAATGGGGCAAATAATGAATGTCACGTGACGTACAATCCAGCAATCAAATGACAAGGATTTATTTAGGTGTCATATAAATTCTAATATTTTCAGTTATAGGTAAGAAGGATATGTAAATGTTTTGAACCCCACAAACTGTTGTTTTTACCTCTTTTTTTGGGGGGGGGTCCAAGTCTTAATTGGGGGAGGTCAGAAGTAGTACCCCCTATATTTCGAACCACGCCATGGGTTGTGTACCATATAAAACTGTGAGATCCAGAACATTGACTGAGTTATATCATGTTCAGATGCTTGTTTTTAATGTGATTATTCAAAATGCAATGTTGCAATTTTGGGGTGCCTAAAACTTTTGCACAGCCCCGTAGTGGTTGTATTTCAATGCAACTTCAGCAGAAGTTTTATGTTTTTTGAAACAGGCAAATCTGCTGGATTTGGAGTAGATTTATAGCTAATATTTATCTGTCCGGGCTTTGTGAGTTTATACGGTCAAACTTTTGATGTACTTGCCCCCTGTCAGTTTCTTGTTCTGTGGCCCTGATCTTAAAATCTCTATAAAGTACTTCAGTTTATCAAACTGTCTCAGCTTTTCCCCAAAGAGGTTTTTTTTTTTTTTTTTTTTGGTTCTTTTCTGAAAGGTATGTTTGCACAATTTATACTGAGAATGGATTGAAGTATTGGTCTGGGTACACGGTATCTTTGGGAATGAGTTGCCGATGTGAGTGCACTCTCAGATAGTCGCGGAACACCAGCGTGCCCGGAATCCGAAATGTTTACAGGGCTCACAGAAGGAATGAGGTAATTCTGTGGCACTGCTAATGGCAGAGTCTCGACAGAGGATATGTTTCATTTATCCTATCTGCATCAAGGTCGACGTGGCAATTACCACAGCGGGGGAGAGCCGAAAAAAGAAAATCCACAAGCGCCAGTGGTGAATATACAACAAATCACCTGTGCTGTTCAGGGCAGAGAAATTTTCAAATGGGTGATATAAAGTGTTGCTGTAAGGCGGAGTGTTTAAGCACGGAGGAAGAGGGTGAATAGTTTATTACTCGGCCCAGCAGCTTTAAAAACCCACTGCAAACTCACACTTTTTATGTAGTCTATGCTCATGTGGCTGCTTTAGAGGACATGAAATACTGCTCTCCAGGGAATCGGAGCAAGTGGCATTTTTTTTTAATAGTCCCCATGTTGCATCCATATTTCTATGTCTTCCTCTTGGAGCTAAGGTCTATTAATAACAACTTTTCGGCAAAGACTTTTGTATGACAAACATGATAGTTTCAGTTTGCCTATCCCCTTTAAACCTACACTGTGTAGGATTTAGTGTCATCTAGTGGTGAGGTTGCAGATTGCATTATGCCGCTGCCAGTCACAATTTTGTTTCTCTTCGCGTGTTTGCTACATTGGTGATAAGGATTCATGCTCGCTTACCTTCTCTTGGGATAAGCAATATGTATGATCCTCTATTTTACAAAAAATGAGTGTTCTCAAACTTGTTAGCCTGTATAAGCAACCAGGAGACAGTGTATAGTGGAGTAAACCACTCCTCTTCTTTTTTCTTCAGTCTTCTGGCCGCACTACAAAATGCGAAAAGCATAGTAAGTATGACCCTTTTGGGCTACTGTATCACCATGGCGGTGCAACATGGCGCCCACCATGAGGAGGTGTGCTCCCACGTAGATATGAAGGGCTCATTCTAAGCTTATGAAAACACAATGATTCGTTGCAGGAATTATACACTAAACAGATGGTTATGAATGCTGTATTCCATTTATGCTAATAAACGTCACTAAATCCTACACACTTCCTATAAGGTTGGACAATGTCTACTTAATTGGAAAATCACGATGTCTGCAGTAAAACATCACAATGGACCATGAAATCGGGGAGGGGGGGTGTTATACTTTGTACGTACTTTATTTTATGCTCTTTACGATGTCTACTCAACAGTTACATAATAATAGATTAATTACTATTTAATTATTTACTATTATTAATTTACTATCTTACCTTAACCAGCTATGTAATGGCACAACTCAGGTGATTTTCCCAAGCAGCTTCCACCTGGCTGTGTTTGGAGTGGCAGAGTCCTCTTCATCATTCTGCAAATGTCAGGAAGAACTGTTTTTTTGGAGTCAGAGGGCCAGCACATCTTAATGCATCTCCAGGCAATGGTACTCTTCCTTATATCTTCGATTAAAAAAAAAATTTTGTACACGGCGGTAAAATTGGACGCTGTGTTGCAAACCACTGCAGCCACCAAGAAGGCATTGGGCACCCTCAATCTGTCTGCCGCATTTTAGCACATGCGCAGCTTGTCACGGCCCAGCTGGCACATCTCTTTATCTCTACAGGCAGGAGAACTCTTCTTGTTGTCTCGAAATAATTATTTGTTGGTGGCATTAAAATTGCATGCCATGTTGCACACCATGGCATGTAATTTTAGACACACTGGAGAGTGCTCAACTGTCTGCCTCGTTTCAGCCCCCGCATGACACATCTCAGGTATTTGACATACAAATAAAAACTCGCCGCCGTCCTTCATTTGTAAACTTTCTGGCTGACACCCCTTAAAGTATATATTCATCAGTGCTCATTTTGAGGCTGGGGGGGGCGTGACATCACGATGGTGGTGCCACATCGTGATGCCAGTTGGCCATCAGCGATGAATAGTGGAATCGTCCCACTGCCCAACCTTAATCCTCTTCCCTGGATGGCTCCTCAGTGCTTCGGCATTGTCCCTCTTAATCTTTTTTCCAACTGTTTTCCCACTTCTTTTCATCCCCGGCAGGTCCTCCTTTACGTTTTCTGCGTTTGTCGCCGGCTGTCAGGCTGAATGAGCAGCACGCTTGCTGTGTTCACACCAGTTGGTCAGCCCAGATTGGCATGCACAGGGCATCTCCTCGAGTGACCTGCCTGCCTGTGTTGCTCTCCTATTAAAATTCCTGTGCCAGATCCCCAATGAAGAGAGCGTCATAGGGTCAGCGCGACTCACTGGCCTCTCTCGCCCTGCCTGCCTAATGAAGAGGACGCCTGTTGGGTTCATTATTAAAGCCCTGCTAATAACAGACAGCAAAAGAGATGGGGACGTGGGAGTGAGTGGCAAAACTGAGGCAAAAAAACACAAGGAGGGTGAGAAATTGCCGATGCGGTGGGAATTCTAGCATGAAACAAAGATGCACAGGCATCTTTATTTCTAAATAGAATTTCAAATAGAAGAATTGCTCTACACTTAGGCAGGTATGTAGAAATGCTTTCAGAGGTTTGAAGCACAGAACAGAGTAGTGCTTTGCAAAATGAGCCAAAATGTTGTCACAAAAAGTTTTCGGCTGCATTGATCATTATTGGAAAGCATTTTTGATTTGAAAGTCAAGACTGTTTCATGGGGCAAAGACAAAATGGACACATGATTAAATGATAACACAGTGCTGTTTGATATATTTCAATGAAATCATGAGGCTGTACAGCTGAGAGCTTTTGTTTTCAACACACGGCAACCTCTGGTGCTCCACTCCTCTCCAACATGACGCTGCGAAAGGGGAGGCAACAGGCAAATGTTGCACTATTCCCAGTTTCTCCACTCACATTCACAGAAGCCTATAATTCTTTCAGAGCTGTCACTGGTGTCTTGGTGGCTTCCCTCACTAGTCTCCTTCCAGCATGGGCACTCAATTTTTGAGAACTGCCAACTTGAAACAGATTTACCATATAGTACCATACTGTTTGTATTTCTTAATGATTCATGTAAATGAAGTACAAGACACATTCAGTGACCATCCCCTGACTTGTCTCAAGAAAACTGGCTGGAAGTGATGACTTAATCCTTATATTTAAAATAAATCGCCTCTGTCCCAACTTTTTTTGGAATGTGTTGCAGGCCTTAAACCCAGGAATGGATGTATATTAACAAATGAAATGAAGTTGACCGCACAAAACATGAAATATCTTGGTTCATACTGCAATGAAATGGAAGTCAAACTACATGTAAGAATCACTGCATTTTTTAAAATTTGCATTTTCCATATCGTCCCAGCTGTTTCTGATTTGGGGTGGTATATTCTAGTATCACTGAATCACAATAAATTACCGTATCTTTCTGAATATAAGACTTTTCTCTTGGAAATGCATCTGAAAAAAATGGGGTCGTCTTATAATCAGGGTCTAAACCTTTACATGTCATATGCATGTAAAACATCAGTAGGTCATGCCAAATACTTGTGAAATGAGTGTGCCTGCCAGGACTGAAGCAACCCTGCCCTCTAACTAGCTTATAGTACTGCAAGACAGAGTGAAACAGTGATGATCCAGAAAAGAGAATGCCTCAGAAGCCGGGTAAGTTAACCAGCAGCTGAGGAGAACTTAAAATGCAAGCTTTAAGCTCATGGGGATAAATGCAGCAGTCATCAAACAACTCTCAAGCAGCCAAGAAATACAGTGAGAGAGTGTAACGGTAGAAGATGACGAGCCCAAAAAGACCATCTAAAAAATGCTGAGTCAGAAAAGCTTACTGTGGTTGAAAGTGGCAGAAAGTGTGGTTTTTATTAGCATTGTTTTCAAATAAAAGCATGAATTAATTTTTCCAAAACTATGCCTTGAAAAAAAAGGTGTCGTCTTACAATCAGGGCCAGCTCACATTCCGAATAATGCAGTAATTTGCATGAATCAATGCCAAACATGTAAGGCGCAGGTGTTACATTCTCTGTGTTAGCTTTTTGTTGTTGTTGAAAAGCAGAGATGATTCATCTTAAATGTGCATTAGTCTTTATGCACTGGAGTTTTCTAGCCAACAAAATGTGCACAAATGAAACCCTGTGTGTGTGGGGTCTCTATAATACCTGTGGGATAACAGACATGCTTACCTATTTGTTTCTTAAATATTCCAATAGTTAGCCCTAAAAATCCATATGTGGTCAATGCCTGCTTCTGCATTAATCAGCCATTCGCCAGAGGACTCATTAATTACACTGGGATTATCACATATTTCTCCCGCAGACCCATATATTAGAGGGAGAAAAATTTCCATATATATACTCGAGTCTTTTTTTTTCTTTTTTTTTGAGCACAATAATAGAATTTCTTCTAGCTGCCTGAAGCACATCCATTCCAAATGAGCCTGCCTGCTGCAGATGCTCTCTGTAAGTGATGTGGGGTATTATACAGGGTATTACCAAAGTCCTCTGAGGCCTAACTCAGGTCCCAGAGATTTTGTGCGTATGTATATGTATGTTTGTGTGTTCATGTGTGGTACGCCGATCCACAGAGCTCCCCGCCATATGTCTCTCAGGTGTCCCGCCTCTCAGCACAAGCCAGGCAAAGGTTTCATGCAAATTACGCGCCATAAACCGCCGAGCGTAACTGCATAAATATGTATCGCGATGTGAGCTGCGGCACCACGCCTTTGAAGAGAGAGTGCCCATCTCATGACTCGAGAATGGAGAAAACCCCCCCCCCCCTCAAAAAAGCAAAGCCACAGAATGCGAGTGTATATTTCTGTAAACCGAGCCAGGGATGTTTATGTGGTCTTCATGCAGCGTGACCGGGACTATTAGTTTTCCGGTGGCTGCGACGAGTCAGACCACAGGACTTGTTAAAAAGGAAGCTGGCCAATTAATTTAAAGCGGATATACTGTAGGGTCGAGTTGCACACAAAGCACTCAAGCAAAGACGCAATGAAGGGACTGGAAAAAGAAATGCGTAGAAGGCACGTCTCCATTTTTTGGGGACATCGAAGCATGTTTTATTCAGCTGGTTTCGAACACGAGACTTGCTGAGATTAGCATAATGGAGCTTCCTGCCGGGTCCTACGACGCTCTGATGTTTACAGTCTGTCATCAATGGAACGACAAGCAGCGAGTGCGTCGGAATGCTGCAATAAGGACTTTCAAGACGAGGAAAATGACTGAAATTCCAAGTCATGTCCCGCCACGTAGACGGCAGCATTTGAGGAAACTCTAATGCAGAAATAAGGAAAAGTTTACTCAGATAAATGTTTTTCTCTTCGGAGCGTCAAATGTAGGTCACAATCGGCTCGCTCTTCCCCGTGCGGCGAGTAAATCTGCTGAACGATTGCGGAAGGCCTTATTGTGCTGTTTACAGTGGGGTCAATATCCACGGGAGACGTTCAAATAAACAAACCATAAACGCCGGTGCTTCTGCTGGCCTCACAGATTATGGCCATAACAATGATTAATTTTAACAATCTGAGCTAATTGTCTCCAAAATTTTAGTTAACTGCAAATGTGATCTCGCCCTGGGCGGTTTTTCTCTTCTGTAATGAAGAATAATGAGCAATGGAACGACTGCAGGCACTTTTTTGTTTACGATTTGCAGCGAGCACAAAGGCCAGCAGGATATGAGTCTGGGAATGAAGAGACTGTATCTGCCTGTGCATCCGTCTGTCTGCAAGGAAGCGAGCGAGGAAGGAATTGAGACTTGCGCTTGGCCTCAAATCAGATCTGAAGCTCTGGATGAATGCGAGGCAGTTCGCCTTTTGTTCCCTGCTGCTCGTAGGCCGTGTGGCTTCTGTAGCGGCGTCTCATGAAGCCTCAGCAATCTCTGTTATGACGGATAAAGATATCGCCGTCTTGTCCCTCCTCCTTAAACTCCGTGTTTTTTTTTCTGTTTACCGCCCCGTCTGTCCGTCTTTCCATTTGCTTTTCTCCCTGCATGCTTGATAGAAGTGTGTAACTCCAGTGTTGCTGTAGCAGATTGGCCTCGAGCAGTGTCTGTGATTTGCCTTCAATCTTAGCTGTGCGCTGGAGCACCACCTGAGGCTGGAGATGAGACCTCTCCACACGCCCTCTTTTATCTCCTCCATCTCTCCCTTAGTGAAAGTAAGGGAGAGCAGGAGAGAGGGCCGGGCGGCCTGAGCTCTAACAGCTGCACTCAGCAAAGTGATGTGCACGTCAGTCATATGGCGTAAACGTGCAGGAAGAAGATCTTAATGCTGACCGACACCCCTGTTGCCGTTATGTAATTGTATATCCTTTAAAAAGAAATCCATGTGATGTGACCAGGCAGATTTTTCATGTGATGTTGTAAGTCGCCCCGAGCAGATTTTTTATTTTTATTTTTTTAACTGGTTGTATTGTGTTGATTTTGATGTCAAATTATTCTCAGGAATTTTTGGTCATTTTTATGAACAATGTCCTATTGGATCAAAGAGGCACTTGGAGTTCCTGAGTGATTTAAGGTCAAAATTTGCTCTCTCGCCTCGGTGGTTCCTGAGATACAGCGAATGGAGATTTAACTGAGGCGAAAGGTCGAAATAGGAATTTCCTTTTTATTTCCTTTTTCCTTTTCATTTTGAGGTCAGGTGAATGTCTCGGACCAAGCGCTGGCACATCCACCACGCTGTGGCGCCACCCAGGGTCCTGGATTGGAACCACTCAGGCAGACAACCGGTCCATCCCCACCTGTCAAAAGTAACCACCTGCCACAGCCAGGTGGAACGTGGGCATGTCCTTGGCCTTCTCCAGCCACTAGGGTCCTCAACACCAAGACACTTGCATCCTGGATCATACCCAGAGAAATGCATCACATGGCTGTAATTTCGTACCCGATGTTCCTTCACAATGCAAGTGATACTACCCATCTTAGTCTCCCCAAGTAATGGTTCGTTTGACACAAAGTCATTCCAGTGGTATCCAAGGATCCTCCAAAGACACCTAGTGCCAGGGACATCCAGTCGTCGCTTGGTTAACGTCCAAGTCTCACAACCATACAGTAAGCACCAGGACCCTAAAGACTTGGAGATTCGTTCCCCTGCAAAGCTATCGGCATCGCCAAACACCTCTGTCCAGCGACCGCATGACTCCATAATCTCTTCCCAGGCGTCTCTCAATCTCAAAAGCAGGTGACCCAGAGACATGAATGTCACTGCTGAGACAAGCGAATGTCTCTACATTTTGAAAAAAATCTTGAATTGTATCAAATATAAACTTGAGGTCCCGTAGTAATTTAAGGCCGAAAACGGCTCTCAGGCCTTATTAATTACTAAAATACATGGAAGAGTGACTTTCATTGAGGTCAAAGGTCAAAAGAGGTGTTTCCTGTCATTTTCAGTAAAAAATGTTTCATTGGATAAAATAGATATTTGAGTCCCTTTGTAATTTAAGGCCAAATATGACTCTCTAGCCTTATTGGTTACTAAGATACAGTGAGGGTTGACTTTCGTTGGGGTCAAAGGTCAAAAAAGGTGTTTCCAGTCATTTTCAGGAAAAATATTCTGTTGGATCAAATTTGAAATCCTTGAGTAATTTAAGACCCAAATTTCTTCTCTGTGTTCAGTCGTTACTGAGATACAGTGAGGGATGGGTTTTATTGGAGTCAAAGGTCAAAGCAGGTGTTTTCCATTCATTTTCAGAATAAAATGTTTCATTGGGGCGGCACGGTGGCTCAGTGGTTGGCACTATTGCCTCACAGCAAGAAGGTCTGGGATTCAATTCCCACCATGCCCAGTTCCTTTCTGTGTGGAGTTTGCTCCGGGTACCCCGGCTTCCTCCCACATCCAAAGACATGCAGGTTAGGTGAATTGGTGACTCTAAATTGACGGTAGGTGTGAGTGAGAGTTTGTCTATGTGTGGCCCTGCGACGAACTGGCGACCTGTCCAGGGTGTACCCCGCCTCTCGCCCAATGACCGCTGGGATAGGCTCCAACGCCCCCCGTGACCCTTAATTGGAGTAAGCGGGTATAGAAAATGAATGAATGAATGTTTCATTGGATCAAATTGGCACTTGGAGTCCCTGAGCAATTTAAGACCAAAATTTGCTGTCTAGCTTCAGTGGTTCCTGAGATCCAGTGAATGGAGATTTAATTGAGTTGAAAGGTCAAAATAGGAATTTCCTTTTTTCTTTATATTTTGAGGGAAAATTATCATAATTATTAATTGCATCAAAAAGACAGTTGGGGTCTCTTAGTAATTTAATCCCAAGATCAGCTCTCTAGCTTCATTAGTTGCTGAGATATAGTGAGAAGTGACTTTTGATAGGGTCAAAGGTCAAAACTTGTTTCCTTTCATTTTCAAGAAAATGTTTAATTGAATAAAGTATAAAGTGAGCGTTTCAATGTAATTAAAGCCCAAATCTGCTTCCCTTGCTGAGATACAGTGAGGGTGAAGTCATTGGGGTCAAAAACAGGTGTTTCCAGTCATTTTCAAGGAAAAAAATGTAATTTAAGGCTGAAATTTGCGCTCGAGCCTCAGTGGGTACTGAGATCTGAATAGTGGGTGAATTTTGTTGTTTGTGGCTGTTATCATGATAACATTTCAGTTTCTGACAAAGCTTTCTATTGGAACATGTAGAAACTTGTATCTTGCAAATAATGTGAAACTAAACTTAAAGACCATATGAGCAATGGCATAATGTCCCTCGAAGCACACACAGATGGGCAGACAGGTGGAATATCGTGCATTGAGAGCTAAATAGTTCTTTTGTTCCTTCAATTTATCGGGTTGGTGAATTGGAGCAATTCTGCGGTAACAGAATTACAATGACAGCAAAATCTGGCCATATATTACCTTACCATTAAAAATTTGCTCTCATTGTAATTCCGTTACCATAGAATTTACCCATTAGGTTATTCGGGTCAGTACGCAGGTCGTAGAATTCCATTTTTTTGGCACATCTTTTATCCCTTTTGTCAGTGCGTGCTCTACCATGATACAGCACATAACCACTATTCTACCTTGTTACTTTCTCTCTTTTTCTTCCTCCTTTCCTGCTGTTTCTAGCACAGTGTTGGTATGGCCAGAGCAGAGCTGATTGACATTAGTATTGTTATCACACTCTTTCTTCACCGAGCTGCAAAAAAGGAGCCTGACCTTTAACGTAACCACCGTAGCTTACAGCATACCTGACGCAGCACATGCACATCCGTATCCTCCACCCCCCCTGCTGTCCGTCACCTTGGGAGTGTCAATAGACATAAAGAAACTCATTATTGCCGTAAGATTGAATATGCACTTGACACAGTTGGGGTCGCCTACCTAGAACTTGACTTCGGCCACCTTTTTCGTTCACTGTGCAGCAGGCAACTCCATTGAGGGAAAAGTTGTATTTCTCAAGCAATTTCTCAAGAGAGGAAACGGGCATGGTTTCTATCATTTCACTCCGGACTGTGCAAGGGGACCGGTTCAGACACCCACCTAAAAACACTGAACTCTTAATTCAGCCAGAAATCCCAGTGTGGACAAGTTCTGGCTCGAAGTCCGCATTCCTGGGTAATAGGCCATTATGTATTTTTTATATGTGAAGAAAAGGTGGATGGGATTTAGGTCCAATTTGCAAAGCCCATTTCTAGACATTGTACAAGGCTGCTGTTGGCATATATAGAAACTTTATGGTGCAGCAGATTGTCATAGAAAAATGGAAATATTTGTCAAGGTAAAAATGGTTTTGGGGTTCAAGCGATGGAGGATTTCGGAGATCAAATTCACACTTAACCTGCATTGCATTGTGCATTTTTGCAAGAGGATGATCTCAGGCCAAATCTTTAAGTGGGCACCTATAGCACATTTTGGGTATTCGCTCTCAAAACAGTAGCAGTACTAGCTTTCAGCTTCCGTTTTGAGACAAATTAGTTTGTTCTTCCTTTGCGAATAATAGCTCATACTGCAAAAGGCTCACACAATCCTCTCCTCCGCTCACTATTGTGTGCAAAGATGTGCTGGACAGGGTCATTGAACTCGAGAGCTAGTCAAGAAGAAATGCATGTGGGGAGGCGGAAGCACCTTCTTTGTATTTTAGAAAAATTACAGAAGTTGGCCTGCTTGGCTGAGGTCAACAGTACTCTGCATGGCTTTAACCCTTGTGCGATCTTAACATTCTGTTTACTCCCCTTGTCCTACGGGTCAAAAATGACCCGCCCTACCAAAGCCCCAAAATAAAGCAGCTTAATTGAATTTTAAATCCAAAATCTTTTTTGCATGATGAAACAACCTGTTATTTATCAATTCAACTCAATTTAATTTTTTATCATGTATTTTTTGTTAAACAATACAAAAAGACAATCACCAGTGAACAGTATTACACTTTTTTTTTTATTTTATTTTTTACCACAAACCAACTGTCATAACAGTTTTCTTTTACACAGTAAAGGTTTATTATTGCTATTATATAAATGTGAAGTAATTACTTCTGAATTAATTATATTGAAAGGGAAAAAACAGTCAACAATCTGGAAATTTTTTGTCAACAGTTTATTCTTTTATATTTTTTAGGAAGTGAATTATAACAATACTTCTCTCATAACACAACAAAACAACAAAATGTTGCTTGATTTTGTGAACAATTTTCAACATCA
>OMMV01183842.1:0-10031 GCA_900302635.1 Chatrabus melanurus | reverse complement strand
GAGTTTCAACCTATTAATTTAAAGATTCTGTTTTAAACTAGAACAGCACTCAGAGTGAAACTCTCCAACAGTCTGCTGGCACTCTGACGTGAGAAACCTTTAATGATCCTGAACCTAACCGAGCAAATGAAACCACGCCTGTACTAAGTGTGTGTGTGTGTGTGTGTGTGTGTGTGTGTGTGTGAGAAACTTTGGCTGCTCCTTGATTTGGCACAAGTTTTCCGAAGCAACTCCACATGTACATGGAGACAGCTGGACGTTAAAACCCCGGACAATAATTCTTATATTTAGGTTGTCCAATTACTTATGGCCTCTGAAATATGGAGAGACCACACCTGCCTCAGATCTGTATTATTATCACATGACTGTGTGTGTATGTGTGTGCGTGTTCCACGCTTCATCAGAAAGTGAAGCAAATTGGAAGTTTTTGTGCTTCCAACAAATGCCTGCTACTTCTGGAAGCGTCCTGTATGAATCCGGAATTGGAACGAGGCTCTAAGGTGATGTTTCAGCATCCTTGCGCCCTTGAAAAATCACTTTCTCTTAAATGGGTTTAAATTTGTCTCAAGTGCAGGAAGTCTGGAAATTTTTGGCGGCGCGGCGGCCGAGTGGTCCGTGCGCTTGCTTCCAAAACAGAAGGCTCCCGGTTCGAAGCCACCCGCGCCCTTTCGCCATGTAACGTGGAGTTGCGTCAGGAAGGGCATCCGGCGTAAAACTTGTGCCAAATCAACCGATCTGCTGTGGCGAACCTGAGCAAAAAAAATATGGAGAAGCCCAAAGAACTTACTACATAAAGTCTGGGAATTTGAACAATACTTCCGGAATTGTGCAACGGCTTCTGCACACTGCTGGAAGTCTTGCACATATAATGTAGGAATGGACAATAAAAAAATGCGGCCTGAGTTTGCCTGGTGGAAGCAAACGCATCTCATACGGTCGTTGTGGTTCTGAGCTCTGGTAAAGTGATGTTTGTGGTCATTTGTAACACAAACAGTCCGAAGACGTAACCACTCTGAAATCAGGCGAGAACCGAATCCGGTCTCGGCTGAATCGGAGCGGATTCTGTGTATCCGACACTAACGGTACAACACAGCTGAAAGGACTTTAAAAGGGAGGACATTTAAACCTTCGCAGGACAAACGGGAGTCATGGACAACGGTGTGACTGGAGGTTCGACTGCCGCCTGTTGCTCACCTGCAGTGATGCTTCCTGGTGGCGAGCCAGAACCGGCTCTCGCAGCCGTAGCACTGAGCGGCCAAATGGTCCGGGTACCATCGAGTGACCTGCGGCGTAAAAACAGCCCCAAAATGATTCAAAATTACCAAACGAAACGTGCCTCTGTATGTTACTGTAGTTACTGTATTAACCCTGAAGGGGGCAGTATTGTCGGTTTACCCCATGAGCTGGAGCTCATAAAGAGGCTACGTTTGTTTGTTCAGTTGTTATTAAAACACAGTTGGCTCGTCTGGGAATGTGGCGATTTCTACAGTAATATCCATATTTTAAAATCGTAATAAATCCACAGTGAGTGAGTCAAAGAAGAAGGAAATAGAAGAGTCGTTCAGAGAGCACAAAGCGCCGCCAAAGTCCATCAGTCTGTCTGCATCTCAGTGTGAGACAGTTCATTCCTTTGACCGCTTCTCTGACATTCTTCAATCCTGATCGCTGATCTTTGATCCCGATTGCCAACCTCTGATCCTGATCGCTCATCTTTGAACCTTGCCAACGAAGCAATGTTTTCATCATTGTTTGCCGGTCTTGCTTTGATCCCGATTACATAATCAAAGGAATCATAACCAAAGAGGTGCTGAACTATGGGCATGACTGCTGATTGATTTGATCCTGTAATCAGGACCAATGAAATCCAGATCAAAGGTCAAACGCAGGATCAGCATCAAAGGAATCAGGATCAAAGATCAAGTATGAAGGCAGGATTTGACTCTTGATGAGAAACAAAGAGTTCGGCCCTGCCTTTGTGAACAAAAGCAGGTCAGCATCAAAGCTTAATATTCAAGGATCAAAGGCAGGATTCACCACCTCAATCAAAATCAAAGGAGGCAGGATTAAAAAAATAAATAAATCAAAAGTAGGATCAGGATCAAAGTTTAATATCAAGGATGAAAGGCAGGATTTGCCCCTGCAATCAGGATCAAAGGAGCCAGGATAAAATAAAATAATCAAAAGTAGGATCAGGATCAAAGCTTAATATCAACGATCAAAGGCAGGTTTTGCCCCTGCAATCAGGATCAAAGGAGCCAGGATTTAATAAATAAATATCAAAAGTAGGATCAGGATCAAAGCTTAATATCAACGATCAAAGTCAGGTTTTGCCCCTGCAATCAGCATCAAAGGAGCCAGGATTTAATAAATAAAAATCAAAAGTAGGCTCAGGATTAAAGCTTAATATCAAGGATCAAAGGCAGGATTTGCCCCTTCAATCAGGATCAAAGGAGCCAGGATATTTATATAAAAATAAAAATAAATAAAAAGTAGGAACAGGATCGAAGCTCAAGTCTAAATGATCAAAGCCAAGCTCTGTTTCTTGATCTGCTCCAAAATTTAATCCGCTCTTCCATGACACGACATCAACCTCGCCACCAAGTTTCATTGAAATCTGTTCATGTTCTTTTAAGATTCCCTGCAAATCATCTAATTAACTAATTGAGACAAACGGCAACGGAAAAATATTAACTAGAACATTTCACGAGCATGAATTACTGTTGTGCACCCAAATCCCCCGCCTACCCCCCCCAAAACATCTGCACACGAGACCAAACTTATCGCCGTGCTCACTGCTTTGCACGTCCTGTTCTGGTTCCTCTCGATAAAGCCAGGATGTCAGCCCTCTTACCTCAGTGTCCTGTTTGTCCACCTGCTCCCAGCTGGCCTCAGAGAAGAGCTCTGTGCTGCACCGCGACAGACAGTTGGGGTCCAGGTTGTACTCCGAGTCCGTCATCGAGGTCTGCACAGACACAAAACCAAAGCCAATCTGAATTCAATTAGCAAACGTTAAGCAGCTCAACAGGCACAAGGGAAGGGATTTTATTTGCATTTTTTTTTTTTTTTTTTTAAAAACACCTTGAATCAGACGCTGAAATCACAACAAAAAATCTGTTCTTCGTTTGCCGACAACAAAAGTGGCGCCTTTTAGGCCACGAAATTGTGCAGCTTTATTATAATCACTTACATTTTGAAATGTCTATAGCGGTTAATCCCAAAGTGTGGGCCGCGGCCCCCTGGTGGGCCGTGAAGGTACAGCATGACAGGTCATGCAAAAAAATCAATTAAGATTCTGATTTTCAATTTTGTAATAAAGTTTAAAATTACCTAAAAAATATTTGATGATTTTTCAAATATATTCAGAAGTTGTAAATATTGTGGTTCAAGGTTTGGGTACGCCGCAGATGATTTTCAGATTTCAAAGTGGGCCCTGACGTTCTAAAGTTTGGGAACATCTGGTCTATAGTAATATGTATGGTGTCATTGTGGGATGTCCCATGTAATGGACAGACCACCTAGCGGTACTCCACCAGGGGTCCGACCCCGTGTCTGTCTCTTATGATGTCCCGCCAAGTGACCTTCCTGTTCATGTCATATCTCAGCAACCACTTAAGATGGAAAATTTATGTTAAGTTCATATGAAAGGTCTTAGGAAGGGCTTTCATGACACGTCAATTTGGTTGCTATGGTAACCATGGTTGCTCGGGAATTTTTTCCCCCCGAATATCTCAGCTTCTACTTAAGATAGAGACTTGATGTTTGGCTCTGATGAAGGGTCTTTGGAAGGGCTTTTATGCCATGTTGACATGGTTGCTAAGGTAAACAATGGTTGCTAGAGAAACATTCTTTTTTTAATATCTCAGGAACTACTTATGATAGACACTTGATGTTTAGCTCATATGAAAATTATTGTATATTGACCAAGTAATCAAAAAGGATTGTTTTGTTTCTGTGAAAAAAAAGGTCGATTCATGTTTCTTCCACCCTGGGACATCCTTCCAGCGGGGTTTTACGGACTGCTTCTAGTTTTAACTTACACATATGCTGCACTGTCCAACTCAACATTTTGAAGCTGTAGCCATGAAAAATCAACTATTAATACATAACTAGCTAGAATAAAACCATTTCTAGTCTTTCTGATAACAGCATAGATTTCTAGTATAATTATCTCTTTCCAAGTCTTTTACTCAGTTAGACCTATACACAACTCTTCAGATGGCCTATTTAAGAATTTAAAATGTGGAATAGGATTAGTCCGAACAACTGGTTGTGTGTTTGTTTCTTACCACTTCGTCCCCCACGTCTCCATTGATCCTGTGGGAGGTGGCGTGCTGCTGAATCTCCAGGCGGCTCCATAACTCCTGCAACTGCTTCTTCAGAGTCTCCACCTCCATCTGGTGGCCTGCCTCGATCTGCCTCAGTCTCTGCTGGACGGCGTCTGTGTGCAGCGTCAGCCCGTCGTCGTCCAGGTGGCTGCGGGACGGCTGCTCCGGGCTGATGGCTGCCCGACCCAGGAGGGCGTGGCACCAGCGGTACTGGGAGCAGCTGCCCCGTGGGTGGAGGACGAAGGAGTTGCCGCTTGCGAGGGACACCTGTCGACTCAGCGGGGCTCGCTCCCCGTTCCCTTTGGTCCAGTGTGGGCCTCCGGAGGGCTCCGCGTCAGAGCCGTCGCCGTTACAGACCCCGTCCCTGCTGGGGTCAGCACTCACAGTCTGAAAGGCACTGACTGAGGGCCGCTTACCGGCCCCATTTAAAGTCCTGACGAAGCCGTGCTCAACCGTCTCCAGCGGCTTCTCTTTCCGGGCACACGGGATTTGGCTCCTGCTGTCGGCGCAGGGCTGAGGTCCCAAACAAGGAGGCGGTCGTGCTGCTGGGAACTCCAACCTGCTGCAGGCCTCTTCAGTCAAGGTCTCTGTGGAGCTTTCCATCAGGGAGGCCTTCTGCTCCGCCTGCTCCACAGAGACATCTCGGCGGGGTTCACGGTCAGGGCTGGACTCCTCATCGGCGCCGGGCTCTTCTGGTGACCGGTCTGAAAACCCGTTGGTAATAGTTCTATCGGTCACAGCCTGCTCTGACTCAGTCTGACCAGGTCTGTGTGCAAGCTCTTCCTGCACAGAAGAGTTCTCAAAGCCTTGCTTTAGCAGATCCTCTGATAGCTTAACCTCCTCTTCCTGTTCCACTGCCGTCTGTGTGGGGGGAGGAGGGGGGCTAGCTGGAGAAGCAGCCTCCACGGCGCCGTTTTCTGGATGGCGATCATTCGAGATCGGTCCTCTGTGCACTTCAGTATCGCCGACTTCAGCGCACGACTCTTCTTCCTCGGTTTTTGCTTCTTGTTCCAACTCCGTGTCGCCGCTGTTAACGCGAGTGACAGCAGTACTGCAGTCTCTATGAACGTCTGCCGCCGCCTCCTCCTCCGTGGCTTCCTGAAGGATGTTCTCCATCTGGCCCTCGGCTACACCCACCGCCACAGAAAGTTCCGCCTCATCCGCTTCCTCCCCAGGTGCCTCCCCCTGTCCGCCGAGCGCGGCGTCTGTGCCCCGAGTCCGAGGACTGTCATCCATCTCAGACTCCACGCCGTCTAGGTAAGACCCCACACCTGGCTGCCCGTTAGACCACATCTCCTGATCCTGGCTCCCTCCGTCCTCTGGTCCCACTGCCATGTTGAGCTCCAGGGAGCGGCGGTGGTCCTGCCACTTCTCGTTGAGGCTCGGGTCACTGGAACGCCGGTTTGGAGCCAGAGAGCTTCCCAGTTCGCACGCACTGGGTATGTTGTCAAAGGAGCGAGTCTTTGTACGTCTTGAATGGAGGGAGGAGGGGAGAAAAAAAAAAAAGAGAGGAAAAAAAAAAACCTTATATAATAGTGTTATGATGGCTGCACACAGTAAATAAATAAGGATGGGGGGGATTTCTATTACATATGTCACAGAGGTTTTAAATGATGCTTAAATCAGGAGAATATCTGTGAAAACCCTCATAGAATTGTGGGACTTTGGAGAAGTTGAACATTAAATATCAAACATATGAAAATGCAAAAAGTAGGTAAAAAGGAATTTGGCACAATATGACCCCTTTAATAGTTATCTTACTGGATCCAAGACCATTTCATTTCAATCAGTTCATTCAATCTGTTCTTTGAATGTTAAAACCTGGATGAAAAACATTATGACAAACATTTTTTTACACCTTTAAGAGGTCCATGTGGGTTTAATTAACGCTCGTTAAAGCGGCGTTTCAGCCCAAAACATCTGCTGGTTTACACACAAACATTAACAGGGCTGGTTTTTTTTTATTCCTCATGTCTGAGAAGCTGATCCCAGCGCTGTGGATGTGCTGAAATCTACTGATTAACAAATTTCGTTGGAGCGACTTAAAAAAAAAATAAAAAAATAATTTCTGGCGTGGCGCTGATGTTTACATAACTGCAAATTTTCCTTCAAAATATGTCTTAAACATCGCATGGTTGTAATCCGACATGATTTTTCAGCGAGTGTCGGAGCAAAAAAAAAAGAAAGGAAAAAAAAAGAAAGAATTTTGGCAAATTTAAAGCGTGTCGGCCCCGACATGCAAAAAGCGCTCTGGGGAGAACACTGCCTGTGTCAGTCCACCAATGGGGGTGTCAATTATCCATTTCTGGTTAATTTGGCTGTAACATAAATCAATAAACTCTATAAATCAAGCATTAAAATGTGGACCCTAACTTGGATATTTAGTTAGTGAATTTGAAAGGATTGGTCAAAAAATAATCCACAAAAGTCTAGTGACGTGGCTCACTGTCAACAAAATAACGCCTCATTTTTCCGCGCTGTTGTCGGTCAGGACAGGAGTGCAAAAGCCGCTCTCCACCGGCTGCGGGTTGATCTTACATGGAGGAGGAAGGGGAGGTCGGTGCCAGCGTGCCAGGCTCACCTGCCCAGGGGTGCGTCCTCAGGGTTGGCCCCGGGCAAAGGGTACGGGGCGCAGGAGTCATCTGGAGGTGTGGTGGGGGAGGAGCTGGGCAGGTAGACTGCCGTCCAAAGCATCAGGTTGCGAACGTGACACACGGGGTGGAGAACCTGCGAGAAAAGGGCGCAAAGTTAATATTCACACACACACACACACACACACACACACATGGGCGCAAAAAATAAATAACTAAATTTAACAAGCTGTGGACTGGGATACACGTCCAGGAATACAGAAACGCTAACAATAAAAAATGTGTTTACATTGTTAAAGGCTTGATTCATAAATCAGACAATATAGCAATGGATCACCTCCTCATGTTGCTGGGTGGATCTGCAGGACAGAACCGGCAGAACTCCGCATTTCTAATTAATTACACTCAAATTTTACTGTAACTATTGCTTCCTTCTTGTGCAATCCCAGCACCTTTTTTTTTTAACTCTTACAGCTTTTTTGAAATCAGATTGAAAGCGCTCAGGAGCAGACGTACGGTCTCAGAGTGCGAGGAGTACAGCATGTTTCTCAAGGTGCGGTTTGCTGGCCTCAGCAGGGACCAGACTGAGCACGTCCGCTCCTGAACGTGACGGTCCTCCCTCTCTTTGCCGCTGTTGCACAGGAAGGTTCCGAACAGACAGGAGTAGGTGTGCTGCACCAGTTTCACCTGCGCACACACACACACCACAAACACACAAGCTGACATGCGGAGGCTTGTACGCCGCTCAGGTATGATAACGTATGGAGACGGGAAGTCTCAACCGGCACGGCATTTATCCTTCAACAATTTTAACAACTGCTTGGACGCGAGCTGAAACGAATCTACTTCTTTTGAATGACAACGGGTTCCAGCAGAGCCGCTACAGCAACGCACCAGGAAGGCTTCGTTAAACTCGAAGGAGCACGGGAACTGCCTCTGCAGCTGGTGAACGCAGTCGAGCCACTGCAGGAAGACGGGGCAGCGCTCGTTCAGGTCCTCAGAGTTTTCCCCGTGGCCGCAGCGATCGGCAAACTTGTGGCCGAAGTCGAGCCACTCAGTTTCCACCAGAACCTGGAAGCCCTGTCAAAATAACAAAATTTAAAAATGAACACAGAGACATTTTAGGAAATTCCATACAGTAAATCAAAATTTCACCCTAAAAGACGTCTTCAGTTGTACCTCTATGGTGCGGTAATATGGGTCCAGCAGCAGCTTGGACAGTGCAACAATCTGGGGGGTACGGTCCCAGCCGTCGGAGCAGTGCACCAGGACGGGCCTGTGGTCCCGGTCCACGGCGTTGACCACCAGCAGCGCCGCTTTCAGCAGCAGCGACAGGTGCTGCAGCCACTTGGTGCTCTCCAGTGCAGAAAGCCAGCTGGTGACAAACACAAACAACAGTCCATAACACGCCATCTTTATTTTTCCTGCGCAGTCAAAAGAAATAAAACCATCAAAGGGATTAAAAATGTCCAAAATGAAATCAAATGTAAACTAGATTTCAGAAATTCTTTGTGAATCGAACCCGATTTCAAAAGCTGCACTATACTCACCGATCAGTAAAAGCCTGTAAAATATTTTAAGCTTCAGCTTCTGGTGTATCAACTATTATACTTGTATTTATATGACTGCATACCAGATGGTTTTTGTCCTAAAAAAAATACGCAGACAGAAGACGTCCAATAACGAAGCCCTTGAATAAAGCCGTACATCGTGTACGTGATGCATGGGCTGCGATTACAGGTTTCAAACCACGGGCTGAAACTGGCCTGCTTCCAAAACCGCGGAGATTAAACAATATAAGTTTCATCAACGAATCTGATATCAGAACCAATATTCCCACATGACGCATGGATCAGCTGTGTGGGAATATTTATCCAAAAAAAAAAACCCACACATGACAACCTGCAGCTTAGAGGAGGAAAGTCACCTAAAGTGTGTTTTTGAAGTGAAAGGGGAAGAAAAACATTGCACCACCGACGGCTCTTTGCCAACTAAAGGCAACGATGTTTTGAAATGAACTTCATCGAGAACGTGGGGAGGGGAGAGAGAGAGAGAGAGCTGCTACATTAGGGAAGTAAATACTCCACCCTCGCTAACGAGACAGATAACGCGCCTAATTAATAAGCTACGTCAGTTTTATTTTCTCCGTCCACTACTGGGATACTGCGAAACACTGTACTGATGGAGTAATTCATGCAAAAGGAGCCCCAACCAAGAATTCAGTGCATAAATGAACACACTTTTCAGAAGTTGCACATATTAAAAGTGTCTAAATTTTTCGTTTAAATAAAGAGAAGCTGTTAAATGGTTCATATTTACGAATAAATATGTAAAATCTCTGACTACATATCACCTTTAAAAATAATTAATTTCGTTTAGGTGATAAAAATCACAATTTGTTTGAAGAAAATCAGGCTGTGTTAAATCAGGTTTTTTTTATTTTTTTTATTATAATTTTATTATTGATTCATCATCAGCAAGTGTCTTTGTGTTGTCAAGTATTTGGCAGTACAGCCACAAGGAAATGACATTTTTTATGTTTTTGCTTCATTTTAAAATAAGGTTTGTAAATTAGTAATTGATTGGTTACTTTAATGAAAAAGAAAATGTAATAATCTCATATTTTATTCATATTGCATTTTTTAGGGGAGGGGGGATTTCACATGATTTTCTGTTGACGATCATGCCTAGGGGCATTCGTTTGTTTGAATTAAAAAAATAAAATAAAAAAGCCTAAAACTTTTGCACAGTACTGTAAAGCCATTTTTAAATTGACATTTTTTCTATTTTTTGGAGCTACAGGCTGAATGATTAAAATTTAAATTTAAAAAAAAATGCTTGAAACATTTTATGTAATGAGTCTAGAATATATAAAATTTTCACTTTCTGCAATAACTGACAAAAACCATTGAACTTTTTCACGATATTCTAAGTTTTTTGACATGCACCTGTATAATGCATCATCTTCGAAGGATGATTTATATAAATTTGGATTTAGAAATGCTGACCACAGATATGATTCACTCATAGTTACACTTTTTTTGCCTTGAATATTGATTTTGTAAGACTTTACAAAGGCACACAAATAAATGGCAAAATGACTTCTTAAGTCTAC
>OMMV01183840.1:6272-16323 GCA_900302635.1 Chatrabus melanurus | reverse complement strand
CTCCGCAAAACTGCCGTTAGCGTTTGCGCTAGTTCATGCTACCGCTAAAAATAGCACGTCACGTTAAAGCAGAGATTCTAACGATTAAAACGATACCAGTCTTGTCACTCTACGTCCAAAAAACAGACCAAAAATTCACTGGGCTTCATACCATAAATTATGTCTTACCGTTGCTGTTATTGGATCATAATCAGGTCTGAGCGTGCAGAAATCCATTTGGAGCCAGTATCCAAAGTTCCTGTGTGACTCTGAAATGATCCCCGTTCGCTTTTTGCTGAGTTTTTCATTGTGGAGAGGCGGAACATTTCCCACGTGGGCTGGGTTATACTTCCTGGTGATTGACAAATGATCTTGCTGATGGAATTTTGGGGCCCGCCTCTCAATTCTATTGGCTCTGACGCTTCGAAAGAGCCGTCACTCAAGCAAGACCAGGCCAAGCGTAAGCTCATTGTGTCTCTCAGTTTTTTTTTTGTTTTGTTTTTTTTGACACGCCCCAAAGTCCGGGTGCGCCTTATAAACGGGTGCGCTCTATACACGGAACTTTACGGTACGTGTTTGAAGTCTGCCATTAAAATGCAAAGGTATAACGCTGCTAGCATTACCCTGTAGAGGGCAATTCTACGGTAATGGAATTACAATGACAGCAAAATCTGGCCTTATTTTAGCTTACCATTAAAAATTTGCTCATTGTAATTCCGTTACCGTAGAATTACCCTAAAGCATGCGTGCATGAGACACTTTCACCATAACTGATACGCGCCTTCCTTGACACTTTGGTGTAAACACAAAATCATAGACAAGAAAGCCAACAGCCAGCTGCTGTATATATGAACATGCAGTATACATGTACACACAATGTCAACACTAACAAGACCTGTACATCAAACATATGTCCAAATGAAAAGTTATTCCAAAACCATCACTCACTCACTTTGCAGATCATGCAATAAATTCAATACCATACATCATCAAGAATTTTAAAAAAACAAAAACATTTTTTTCCCCAAAACACTACGTTAATCACAGTGTGACTGACTAAACTAGTGGACTACAACATGCTCCCTTTCTCCTGCTCGTGTCCAGCTCCAGAATGAAAACTCACTCCAGCTGCATGTCTCTAGCTTGTCCTGTAGTTGGTTGAGTTTGCCTTCTCCACCGCCTGTGTCACTCAGACAAGGCTTGGCTTGTTGAAACAATCTCCCTGCCAGCCTGTGAAGAACAGACATCATACAAAGCTACTGGACAGCAGCTGATGTGTCTGTTGAGTCTAAACACTGCAGAACATCCACAGAGACTAACGGGTGGGATATCCAAAATATGGGAGTACAAACAGTCTTCAGGCAGAGGCTTCAAGGTATCCCAGCCAGCCGCTTTTAGATTATAGTGCTGTAGAGGTGATGACCAACGGTGGGGAGCCTGGGCAAAACCTCCCTTGCTCTTTCACTTCCTGCAGCAGAGTCTGTCCACCCTGATACTTCCTGTGGGACCAAACTTGGCTCTATGTACCAATACCACTGCTTATCTTTTCTTGCCTGAAGTTCAAGGGAAATGGTCGTTACACTCCTGTGCAGCTCTTAGCACTCTGTTTTGTTCAAGAGCCAAAACAGGACGCACTGTTATAGCAGGGCAGATATATGAAATGATTGGTGCTTTTACCATAAAACACACAAAGTGTGCACAGACATCGTTTGATATATATAATAATAATAAAAAAAGTTAGATATCATGCCAAGTTCAATTTTTTTTCTTAATCAACGTAATTGTGGTTGGAATAGATTCAGCATGTAAGAAAACAACACTTCATTTGCAGGGTTAGCATTAGGAATTTGCAACGATGAGTCCTGGGACACACCAAGTAAGAAAAATAGAGTCCCAAGCCTCAAGGCTGAGTCCCATGGTGAGGCAGTGTAGCGGCCTTGCACGAGCACCCTTCTTAGGGGGTCTGGGGGCATGCTCCCCTGGAAAACTTTGAATAAAAATGGTGCATTCTGACCATAAATTTGTGGTCATCTAAAGCTGCCATTTTTATTTTAAAATTGTGAAAGTGTAAAGTGTTTGGGAGGTGGAAACTTTAAAAAAAAAAAAAAAAAGTTCATAAAATGGTGCTTTCTGGTGAGTTTTGGCAGTTTAAATTAAACAAAATTAAAGTGAACTTTGTTGTTTTTCTTGTTTTCTTATTCTTCATAGGTTTGTTTACTATAAATAAAGATTTAAGTGTAAAAAAAAAGTAATATTGATTGAATGTTTTATGTGTTAAAATATATTATCATTATTAACAGTACTGTTATGATGTGCAAAAAAGTCTAAAATATCTTCAAAAGTGGATCTTTACTCTGAGGGGGTTGGGGGGGTGCGTAGCCAGAGCCCTTGGAGCTCTGGCTACGCACCTGCACAGCAGGAAGAAAACAGACAAGTTTATTTATGTGGAAAGCGCTGTGGTAAGAAGTTTACATCACATACGGCGTATATTTGAAGGAAAGGAGAGTGAGATTTTATTTTATTTTTTTAACTATTACCGCAGGTGCGCTCCGTGTTATTGCTGCGTCGCCACCGCGCAATAAGACAGCAAGACTGAAGCACTGTTGATGGTCTAACAGATGTTAATAAAAATAATAAAATAGACTTGTTGCTTATTTAATGCCAATCATTGTGTTAATGTCCTTTTTAAACATGAGTCCAGCGAGAAGAAGTTGGCCGGAGGTTTGATATTCACCAGACAAGTTTTAACTTTCCTCTCTCTCAAAATAACACCGCACCACGCAGGGATTTAGTGAAACACCTCTGCACCCCCAGGAACAGCACTGAAATATGTTGATTTTTGACAAGATTTCGTTCAAAACTTGCCACGCCGGGCAAATCATATCCCTGTGAAAAATTGCGTCCCTGGGACGCATGGGAAAGAAAAATTTGCGTCCATCTTGGTGGATATTGCATCAGGACGGCGTAAATTCGAACCCTGATTTGTGTCTGTATGACATAATAAAGAGAGCATTTTGAAGATATGATGCCACACGGTACCCTGGGGTACCACGTAATTTGTAGCGCCACCTAGCGGTTGTCCTGGTAATTACAGGGTTGTCGCCAGCGCATTTCAGCATAATGGGCCGTTACGCTGCCCCTAATAAAGTTGAAGCTGTGATTAGTGACGTTATGCTGTCTTTCAAACTGCGTAACGGCTGCTTTGATTCAGCCTGTGATAGCTGTAGAGATCCACGGACACTGTGGATAATCCGCGAGTCGCGCCGGCCAAAAAATAACGTTCTGATTATTTGCGGGTGGATGAAATAAATCATTAACGAGTAAAATATGTTCCGAAATGTGAACCTTTTTAAAAACTTATTTTTTCTCCTCGCAGGCTTGCACTAATTTGCACTCTTGTTCGGCTGCGTAGCTGCAGGTCCATTTCAGACACATTTGCTCCACTTTCACTGAAAAAAAAGTGTGTGTCAGCGATGCGGCGCAAGGTGAAAATTAGATAGTGTATTCTGGACATGTTCAAAATAGGTGCGGAGACTCCTGCCAGTCTAAAATTCAGTGACTGGGTTTAAAGAATTGAGCCACAGAGGTGCGTAATGAGACTGGAGCGATTGTGGACTGACAGCTCTGCAGAGGTGCGGGCTCCTGTGAGGTTACCGTGCGCACGCTTTTTAAACTGATGCAAGTGTAATGCAGCTGCTGTTATTGTTTTCTTTGCCGTCATTTGTTTTTTTAACTGATGCAAAATTTCAAATAAAGACCAAGCAACATTCCTTCTATTTTGGTGTCTTTTTCACAAGAATTGAGATCCTGTTCTACCAAAAAAATAATAAAACCTAATTTTTGGTACCCTAGGGTACAGGGCTGGAAAAAAATTTAACAATTCAACAAAATGGCGGATTTTTATTTGGTACCCCAGGTTACCAAAAAGTGCATCATATTCTGGAATGGCATGGCGACAGTCTTGGATTTTGCTATTTATTATCTTCAGGGGAAAACTGAATATGGCATGATGCCTAATTTTTTTATTATATATCAATGTCTGTGCAAAATTTAATCATAAAATGCACAATCATTTCACATATTTGTCCCAGCATACTTAAGGCACAAATGAAGCGTCGTTTTCTTACAAGCTGAATCCATTCCAACCACAATTACATTGATTTAAAAAAATAAAAAAAAAATTTTTTTTAAATTAAAAAAAAAGAAGAAGCTTGGCATGATATCCAAACTTTTTAAAATATGTCAAACAATGTCTGCGGAAAATTTGGTGCTTTTACCACAAAACGCACAATCGTAGTGATATTTTACACATCTCTTACAGCCTGGTTTGCTCTGTGGATAATAGTGCTCTGGCTGAGGGCCTCTGGACCCTTAAGGCTGAATTATGCTTCTGTGTCAAAACTACGGCGTGGCCATGCCGTCGCTTTGACGCCGTCCTGCACCTTTCAAAGTTCTGCGTCGCGTTGGTCCGTGACCCTGTGCAATTCACCGCCAGAACGGAAGGGGGCCCAAACTTGTTGATTGCTTCTTTACCTTCCAGCTTTGTTCCTGCTCTGAACAACCGTGACAGAGAGGGGGGGGAAAAAAATAAAATACAAAAGAGTGGTGTTGCAGTTGTAGATGACCAATATTCAACAACAAATGCTTTTATAGAAAATGTGCCGACGACAATGAAAGAGGAGACACGTGTGGAGGTGGTCTGTACAGCCACTGAATGAATTGAGGCGGAGGACGGGCGAATATTGCCAGACACCGACGGATAAATGCACTTCAGGTATTTTCGTATGTCATTTGCTACCATTCATACACCACCAGAACATAACACAGCAAGCCGATTCATGCCGCCCAGAGGCTGGCCGTGTCGCGGATCAATCACAGCCCTTGCGCGCTGCGTCTGTTACAATTTTTGGGAGGTGCGCGTCAGGCTACGGCGTAGGGCGTAGAGGAGGTTCGCAGCGACGCAGAGGGCTCTGCGTCGACGCAGAGGGCTCTGCGTCGACGCAGAAGCATAATTCAAACTTTAGTCTGCACCTCTCTAAGGATTAGGGTAGTCTTTCAGCAACTGGGTTTATAAGGATGCAGACCATGGCATGTGAGCAAACCTTTTCTTCTAGCAGTACCTCCTCTAATCCTAATAATTAACTGTTTCCATTAATTCCTCAGCATTTAATAAACATCAAGCTCTGAGCTGCAACATTTGAAAGTCATGAGCCTTGGGATGACTACCAGTAACGGGTTAAAATTACTGAGGGCGTGGAAACCATTCTTCACACCTACTTTCTATCAGCAGCAAGAAGCTGATGCCAATTTCAGAGATATGTGATAAGACTTTGCATATGATGTTGTATGATGTTACAAATGAAAACAAACACTGTGCTTTCAAGGCTTTTCTAGGGCCAGTGGTCCTTGACCAAAAAAGAAAGGGGGGAAAAAAAAAGTTCCCAAATTTTGTGATTTACTGTTCCAGTACTCTGTTGGCCCATGCCTTTTTCAGAAATTATATATATATAAAAACACATTTAAAAAAAAAAAATCACTTCAAACTAGGGGTGCATTAAGTCAATCTACTTATGACTATTCTTAACTAAACATCTAGATAGCAAGCCAATTAAAATATATTTTGGTGAATGTATGACCCACAAATCACAAATGTCACAGCAAGGTCAAAACCAATCTAATCTGAGAAGATGTCAAGAAAATGTGTACATTTGATCTGATAGTCCAGTAGACTTTTCTCACATTTACAAGGTGGTGTGACAGACAGATGGACAGCTGTTGTAGGCGACAACAATCCCACTTGAGGCTGAGGGATCAAAATAAACCGCTTTTGTAACGATTGTGATGCATCTCAAAATCTCTACACTTTACTCTTAATTTGATTACTTCAGTTTAAGAGAACAAAATGATCACATACTTTGGTGTGCAACACAGGGCTCATGTTTTTGAAATGCCAGATATTTTGAATCTTTGTGTGGAAGAATATTTTTTATACTCTCAATGACAAGTCTGTAGAAGCAAATATTGTGTCCTCAAGGTCAAAACTATAGACTTATTTACTGCAGTATTGAGTTATTCAAGAAATTTCTAGATAAAATGTTTAATTTACTTAATACTGCCCCCGTCCCATCTTCACAATGCACAGGCTACGCATCTAATTAAATAGGATACACACAGATGCATGAACTACAGCACTACAAAGGTAAATTTACTAAAAAGCAAGATTCTATTCATCAAGGAAGATTAGGGATATGGAAGGGACAAACCTGCAGCAACATTTATTTATGCAACACATTCTTTTGAAATATGTTATAACTTAACATTTGTGACTTAAAAAGAAATCTCTATGTCAAACTATCAAAAAAAATTGTGGATGGCAACAACCCATAATAGAGGTAGAAAGTTTTCTGTATTACAAACAAACCTTGTGCCATGTTCTAAATTCTGCTTATCACATGAGTGACTTCTTAACTCTTGCCTGGAGAAGAACTCCCTGAAAGCATCATATGACCAAATCCAATGGCTTTTTCCCCACTCAGATAACCAACTCCTGTCTCATTAGGATCATTCCATATGAAATCAACAAGTGGCTCCCAGTTCATGGTCTCAGATTTGTTTTATTTTGACATTTAGTAGCTTATGGGCAGAATATGAAAAATCCAAAATATTAAGTTCATACTCCAAAGAGGTCTGAAAAAGGGGGCATGGTGCTTTTTTGGCAGGAACACCTATTTTATTGCCAACTGTGAAGGGCCATATCTCAAAGTTTAACAGATAATGCCTTGATTTGTTTCAGGGACTCTTCACCCATACCTATCGGCCATTTTAAACCTAATAAAAGTTTCCTTTGCTATATAGTTTTAAATTTATGGATGTTCAAAGAACAGCTTTTTTTTCTCTCTTTTTTTTAAAAAATAAACTAAAAACCCATTTTTCGAGTCCCCTGCCTGACATACCTAACCTCTGTTGAAATAAAAGGAATGGTTTTGAAAGTATCTGACATTTTAATGCAGAAATAAGTATCCTGATTTATAATATGTAGAACATCTGGCTCAAAGTGGGTCACACCTCCAAATTGCCCATCATCTACCTATGAGCCAAAAATCATGTTCAAATCAGCATTCCTTCCTTTGAAAATGTCACCTCAGATTTCGTTATTATTCTAATGACGATGTGCAGATTTCTTTCAGGCATCCCATCTGAAATTGCCCAAATAGAAGGATGTGTGCTGGGTACCAGTAGAGCACAATCTTGCCATCATCGATGCTCCCACAACTACTGGACTTGGTTCCAACTATTCTATCTCCACAAATGATGAAACAAGAATTAAAGCTGCTTTTCAGTTTCCAGCACTGACATTCCTGTGGAAACTTGCAGTCTGTCAATGTGAGTGTTTTAGGATTGTTTGCAGACATCTATTCCATCAGTATTGCCATGAATGTGTACATACAGCGTGTAGACTGTAAGAACTTGGTATTGAGGTACTGACAGTGGGGCACAATAAATAGTAAATTTCAACGCTAAGGAATTCTGTTTTGAAAATGATTTTTGGCCGATAGGTAGATGACATCAGGATTTACTAAAGTCCAAATTTTCATTCAAATCACCCCTTTCCTAACCAACCATCAAAGGCCACGAAAAAGCGTATTTTGGCGGTCTGTCCCAATTTTAGCCAAATTTTTACCATATTATAAATCATTCAGGGTACTTCTGTATTAAAATGATATCACAGGACACTTTCAAAAACATTTCTTTTATTTCAACAGTGGCTAGGTATGTCAGGCAGGGGACTCTGAAATTTGAATTTTTGGTTAAACAAAAAAACAAAAACTTTTATTAAGTTTATAACGGACAATAGGTACAGGTGAGGAAAAAAAAACCTGAAAAAATATAAGGCATTAACTGTTATACTTTTAGAGATTTGGCCCTTCAAAGTTGGCAAGAAAATAGGCATCCGTGCTTAAAAAAAAGTGCCACAGCCCTTTTTTTTTTTTTGGACCCTTCTTGAAGGAAACTTATTTGGAGCATGAACCTAAATATTTTGGATTTTTTTTTTTCCCCTCATATTGGACCCATAATCTACAAAAATGTGAAAATGAAGTAAATCTGAGTGGAGAGATTTTTTGAAATAGCTTCATTTCATATGGAATAACCCCTTACTCTCAGGACTGTAAACTATCAGACTCCCAGTTCAGGGCCACACAACAATGAGACCAAACAACACTGAATCAACTCAATCTACATAACTGATAGCAAATGCTTTACTCCATATAAATGCATGCACTTTAAGTGCAAAAGACAACTCTACACCTGGTCTGTTGTTAGAGACACGAGAACCACAAAGAAACTGTTGAATGAGGAACATCAAATATATAATTTGGGGCATTTAATGAGTTAAACCACAGGATCGGTGTGGAGAAGAGATGAGCATTTTGAACCGTTGACGTAGTGAAGGTGAGAAAAACACTGAAGTGTTTGTGTGAACATGAATGGCCATCGGGGGCTTCTCACATGGGATCGGGCAAACCATGCTCATGAGTGCGCATTATTCTGCAAAGTCTACATTAGAATAAATCATTAGTGTTCCTATCCTTGCTGGTGACTCGGCGTACTCACCGCTCTCCATCTCGTTGCCCTTCTTGGCGGTGGGCGTGTTGCCCATGATGGCAGCCTGACGGTGAACTCCCTGGGCTCGGACTGACTTTTCCTTTCCTAGCTCACGAGTGATGCTACACCGCTAACTCTGTGTCTGAGCTCAATGAAGCTGGCGGGTAGCTACTAGCTAACGGCTATCATCATTGTTGAACGAGTGCAAAAAAAGAAAAGAAATATATATCTTTCCGTTACTTTTCCTTGACGAGTTGAGAAAAGTTCCAGCCAGCCGAGTCTGCAGTTAGCACAAACGGCTCGTTAGCAAGGCTAGCACGCTAACTAGCAACAGTTAGCTAGTGGATGCTAGCTTGACAGCGCTAGCTCGTCAATTTACAAGCTAATTTCGGCAAATTGCGGCGTTATTAGAGTGTCCTTTATTTCCAGAGACGCCTTGACTCGTCTTAAATCCAGTCCGGAGCATTTGACAGACCGTATAGAGCCGTTTTCTGGCGTTAGCTTTCGCCGTCCCTCGCAGTCGTATCCTGGCCTTGAGCTAAGTAGGTGCTATCCGTGTAGGCCGGCCTTTCCAGCAGACTTCCCGATAAAAGTGGCGTTCCGCTTAAATCTGTGACACGGTTATCGATTTCAAAATGATTAGCCGTCCATTCATTTCCAAAGCCTATCAAAATCAACGCTTTCGTGAGAGCGCCGATCTGCAAGTCGATTCCTAAAAATCACCAGACCCCTTCCATTAATCTTCAGACCGCAAGGGAAACTCAAGTCATCCATCCACCGTGTCCCCACCCCTGCCTCGCTCTGATTGGTTACATTTACGATCACTTACTTGACAAGCAACGCAATTCAATCGCTCATTGGATAACCATCCATCCATCAAATCAACGCGGGCACATAATTGGTCTACCAAATGGTTTTAATCGTACCTCTTGCATGTAGTCAACACACCCATAAATAATAGTTTTTAAAGACTATTTTTCGCTTTGAATTAATAACACCAAACGGAGTTTCATCCACGATACAGATCAAAGACAGCGATCTTGAAAACGGATTCCTTGTTGCTTTGCGGCACCTTTCAAAGCCAATTCAGTAACTGAGCCACCCACTTTTTTTCCGACTCATCTGTGATTGGATGTGACGTTAACACGGGCTATTTTTAGTAAAATGGGAAAATATAACTGGCTACTCGCACGCACACGCGCGCGCGCAAACACACACACCTTACAGCCTTGGCACCGTCACGTTTGCCCTCACGGTGGATTACACAAAATGACTTTAATAAATGCTTATAACTAAGTATACACGAGTACACAATTCAACGCGACACTCGTTGCAAAACCTTAATGAATACAACTTTATTTCAAACACAAAATAAAAAGACACAGGAAGTGATACAGCCCATCAAAAACAATCTGTTGGAGTTTTTTTTTTTTTTTTTTTTTTTTTTTTTTTTTTCTTTACACAACAA